>JANFOE010000178.1:600000-807500 GCA_025667525.1 Glebionis coronaria
TGCAAGTGACCCATTTGTTTGTTTCTAAAATGATCATATTCGAGATTTGTGAGAACACTTGACGAAGTCACTAATTCCAAAGTTTGTACTTTCTCATTGCTTAAGGCAAGCTCATCAGACAAATTCTTATTCTTAGCTAAGGTTTCTAAGAGTGCAGCATTCATTTGGCTAAGTAATGTAGCAGGAACCATGACCAAATCTTGTTGAGCAGGAGTAGGCGTATGCGAAATGGGTCCCGGTTGTGATTCACTCAAAGTCTGGGGACTCACATTGATATTGCTATCATTGTTTGTCTCCTCATTTGAAAGACTCACCACCGAAGATTCATTCGAATCAGCACTCTCTTGCACAACTTGATGTGGTTGAATACTAGCATCAGTGGCATTATCGGTGTTATTAATAAGTACCTCAGATCTCTTATCTGGCCCTAAGCTGGAGATAGTTGCCATAAGAGCAGCCTTTGCAGTTTGAAAGTCATCACAGTCGGAGTCATACGCATCAAGATCATCGGCTTGGTAAGCTGCATTCTGCGTAGTGACAACGTCTTGTTCAGCAATCCCTGGGTCAGCAAGAAATGCAAGCTCCTCTTCATCAAGTTCCCTTCCCTGCGCCTGAGCATTTACCAGATAGATCTTTTCTGCAAACCACTGTCCATCCCTTCTCCTCTTGGGTTTCTTACAATCCCTGGACATATGACCCTCTTCCTTGCAGTTGTAGCATGTAATCATTCTCAACTTGCCTGTATTAGCCCGTGGAGGGTTGTTGACCATTGGAGCAGGAGCAGGATTGACGGTGCGAACATTGGTTGATGTGGAAGTTCTCCCCTGATATGGTTGAATTGGCTGAACCATTACCCTGCCATTCTCAATTGTAGCTTGTTGGCGAGAATTGGATGAATTCCTCAACTGATTGTTGGTAGGAGTTGATCCTCTGAATCCTCGTTTGCTTAAAGTTCTTGTGAGATAAGCAGACATAGTAGTTAGCACTTCAACTGGGTCAGCTCCTTGTTGGAATACAGGAACGGGGACTTCCTCATCATCACAATACAGTGCTTGATCTAGATGAGCTGCATAATCAGTAGAAGGAATACTCATTTGATCAGGGTAGCTTGTTGGATATGCTGCATTCTCTTGATAAGAAGAATATGAAGGCTGAGCATAAGGTGCAACATTTGCTGGATGAAGTTGTGAAGCATACTGTGGTGAAGGTGCATTGAACCGATATTGTTGCTGATGTGAGGTGGGTGGTTGTGGTAGAATCGAGTATTGGGGAAAGGCTGGTGTCATGTAAGGTGATTGATGATAAGCTTGATGTCCCAAGATATAAGGTGTGTTGTTATGAGACAAGCTTGGTTGATTCGCCATCAAAGCTAAGGAATCTGGGTACATACCGCGAGGAGAACGATGCATAATCACATGCTTCTCATGCTGCTGAAGGAAGGCATATATTTGATCCAAATTGCACTTATGCAGATCCCTGGTTAACTTGACATCGGTAATGTACTCGCCCCATTCAGCTTGAGGTAGAGTATTCAAGAATTTGGTGTTAACCTGGAATGGTGCAATCACAAGATTGTATACATTCAGATCATTCATGAGTGTGGTGAATCTGAAGTAATAATCGTGAAGCGTTTCCCCTGGGTTGTACGTGAATCTATCAAACAGGTCATACAACTGACATTCCCTTTCCTGTTTGGTGAGAGACGTTCCTTGTAGCAACACCTTAAGACGTTCCCATAAATCCTTTGCCACCGTATACTGACTCACCATCCTATAAATGTCATGGGGAAGAGCTTGGAGAATTGTTTGAAGAGCTTTTTCATCTGCATCTGCAACAAGTTGTTGAGCTGGAGTGAGTTCTTCAAATTCTCGTGGTCGAGTCACGTCGTCAACCACAATGGTACCATAGTCGAGTGGTCCATTCAAAATTGATTTGACCATAAGCCTTCCGTATGTTGGTTTTCCCTTTAGATATTGCATCATTCGACCTTGCCATGCCTCAAACACCTCTTTAATAAGCATCGGTGGACGGCTATCAGTTCCCGTTATGATTGATATATCCGTAAGAGATGTCATCTGAGGCATTACTGAATTTGGATTCATTTTGTTTTCTTCAAAGAAACAGAGATTATCGGTTGATCGAGCAGTGAAGTAAAGCTTGTGAATTGTGTTGTGTTTTTGTTGTAAGAAACCAAGATTAAATCCTCTAAAAAATCGTCGAAAAAACAAGCAAAATAACCCTTGATTCGGAACTTTTTGTTGATTCGGAAGTTTGATTCGGAAGATTACCTTGATTCGGAACTTTTTTTGTTGATTCGGAAGATTACCTTGATTCGGAACTTTTGGGCTTGATTCGGAAGATTACCTTGATTCGGAACTTTTGGGCTTGATCCGGAACTTCTTGATTCGGAAGTTCTTGATTCGGAACTTTGGATTGATCCGGAACTTCTTGACTCGGAAGTTCTTGGTTCGGAACTTTGGATTGATCCGGAACTTCTTGGTTCGGAAGTTCTTGGTTCGGAACTTTGGCTTGATCCGAAACTTCTTGACTCGGAAGTTCTTGGTTCGGAAGTTTCTTGATCCGGAACTTCTTGGTTCGGAAGTTTCTTGATTCGGAACTTCTTGACTCGGAACTCCTTGATCCGGAACTCCTTGATCCGGAACTTCTTGATCCGGAACTTTTGCTGAATAAACAGTAACTTGTTCCGATGAACAGTCGAACACCAAAAATGAAGATTAAGCCCAGATTTTGACCAAATAACCCAAAAAGTTTTGTGCTTTCGACTAAAATAAGTAACAACTAACACTTATCCACTAATCCCAATCACAAAAACACCAAAAACACCAAGAATCAAGATGATTTTTCTTAAAGAACACTAATACAATCAAAAACTAAAAAACCACACAAATCACTACCTTAAATCACCCCATAGCTCTTGATACCAAATGTAGAATATTGATAATCAATGAATCTATGAAGGGGTTTGTTGATTTCTAGAGAGAGAAAGTTAGAGAGAGAAAGTGAGAGAAACTATGTGTATTTTATTAATATGGAACTAAGGAAATGACAACAACCAACCCCTTTCCTTAGTGGAAAGGGGTATTTATATTCCAAGCCTAACATTGGGCTTGGGCCGGTCCATGACAAGCCCATGGACCGGTTCTTACTTAAGTTAATAAGCAACTAATAACTAATTACTAACTACGAGCTATTACAACATAAATCATATTGTGGAGTGACCGATACTTCTAGTATACGTTAAAACGTATTTCTAACATGTGTGTCTATGATTTGAGTTATTGTGCTAATCCGTAGCACTCTATTGACCCTTCCGCTGATCCGATACGAAATTTGATAGTGTTACAGTTTAGTACCAGAGCTCTCGTTATAGAGAACAAAATTTTTTTAAAACCAAGGTTTTGAATAAAATATTTCAAAAATCTTTTAACCATAAATATTTTGAGTAAAATGTTTAAAAATCTTTTAACTATAATGGTCTCGAAGATCTCTGATGTTACCAACAAGCCTTATTGAGAAGATATATCTTTCGATATATAATCTAATTTATATATTTCGTGATTTCAGTACATAATTATTTAATAATTATTTTTACGCTAATACGAGGTATATTATGTAATGCAGATTTGTCATGGCAGACCCTAACATTCCCGTAGAGAACCCCGCTATTTCTGAACCTAACCTAGATGATAACCCTTACCTAGACTTAGTGGATTATAATGTAGAAGAAGATATGGAGGAAGAAGAGGAGGAACCATTCGAGGATCCTAAACCCCAAATAGGACTAGGAGATCAGAATGTCCACATGTTGATATAGTAGAGGATGGTAATGTTGGTGTCGAGGAAGATGAAGAGGCTGATATAGATATTGTAGGTAATGAGGATGACAATGAGGATGTCGACGAGGAGGTAGATATAGGTGATGGGATTGATGATGATGAGGCGGAGCTTATTTTTCCTTATGATGTAGAAGATGGTGAGCATTTAGCCCCTCCAGTTGAGTGGTCTGATTCTAATTCTGAGTTACCTAGTGATAAATCGTCTGAGTCTGAGTCAGAGGATGATGAGGATGATGATGCACCTGATGGCACTAATGGGACTACTACCCGAAGGCCGATTGATAAGGATGACTTTCATAGGAGTGTACATGTGATAGGAGAGTCATCGAGGGTTCGAGAGGCGACTCATATTGATGGACTTGCACCTTGGGCCTTAAGACGTGATTTAGATGCTTCCCGTGTCCAAGGTAGTATGATAGAGATTGGTTTAGGTGTTGTTCAGACTCATGTTGCTTTATTGGAGTCGAAAACAAAGATTGGTGAGAAAGAGCGAGAGTTGCTTGATTTGGGTTTGAGTGATGTGGAGCGTAGTTCGAATGAAGTGTTTAGGAGATTTTCTGTGTTGGAAAGTGGTGAATATGCGGAGCTGAAGAAAAAGGTGAACTCGATGGAGATTCAGTTGTATGTGGCTCGCGCAATGCGCGAGAAGGCAGAAAGAGAGTTACATGTGTCTGTTGGTTGGAATAGTAGGTTTTATGCTGAGATGGTGAGAGAGGAGTCGTTCCTAGGCGCCCAACTGATGATGATGAGTCTTGTGATCGTCCGATGTAGACACGAAAGAAGAAGAAGGATGATGGACCCTCTAGCAGTTCTCAATAGACTAGTTTATCCTTAGTGGTATCTTTAGTATCTTTTGTAAAACTTTAACTAAACCGGTATGTTGGTTAGTAGATCTAGCACAAATTTTGGGCTTGTATAGTCCTAGGATTATGATGTGAAAAATTAATTAAGATGATGTAGTTGTTTATGATCTAATGAAATATGTATCTTTTGTCTTAAATTCCATGTCGTGCCTTATTTATATTTTGCTTCCTTGATTATCAATTTGATCCTTTTATTTAAATCCATCATTGAGTGAATGCGTATCATACTTTGAATTGTGTGATAATAGAATCATGCCGCCCAATAAAACCATGACTGAGGCAGAAATGCGCAAGATCATTGCTGAACAAGTTGCCGCATCCATGGCTGAGTTTATGGAAAATGCTAGAATTGGAGCTGGCGGTAATGAAGCTGGTGGTAGTGGAGCTGGAGGTAGTGGAGCTGGCGATAGTGGAGCTGGCGGTAGTAGAGCTGGCGGTAGTGGAGCTCGCGGTAGTGGAGCTGGCGGTAATAATGTGAATGTTAATGGTGTGAATGGAAATGGTGCGAATGATAATGGTATGAACGGTGGAGGAAATGTTGGAGGACTTGGACTTAAGGCACCCGAAGTCGGTGGTTGTACTTATGTGACATTCATGAAATGTGACCCACTCCCTTTTAATGGAACCAAAGGTGCGGTAGGATTAAGTCAGTGGATCGAAAAGATTGAGTCTGTGTTTCGCATCAATAAGTGTAAGGAGGAAGATAAGGTGACTTTTTCTATGGCTACTCTTAGAGGCCGTGCATTGACTTGGTGGAATGGGAGGATTACTTCTATGGGCATTGATGTTGCTAATGCTACTCCATGGGCTGAAATTAAAAAGTGGATGACTCAGGAGTTTTGTCCTCGTAGTGTGATTATAAGGTTGGAACAAGAGTTGACTCATTTGAAAATGAAAGGAGTGGACATTGATGGATACACAAATCGATTCCATGAGTTGGCTTTGTTGTGCCCTCGGTTGGTTGAACCTGAGGAGATAAGAATTGAACAATACATTAAGGGCTTGACCAAAATTAATAGAGGGGATGTGAAATCATCAAAGCCATCGACCATTGATGATGCAGTGCAAATGGCTTATCAACTCATTGGACAAATCATTCAGGATAAGGAGGATGAAGCACACATTGGTGAGAAGAGAAAGGGTGAAGGCGATCGTGGAGGTCGGGGAGACAATAGGCAAAATTTCAATCTTCATCAAAATCAAAGAAGGGGAAATGCAAATGCTCTAACCAATAACACACTATGTAATGATGAAAAGTGTCCAAAGTGTGGTAATAAGAGGCATGCTGGTGATTGCTAGGTCACAAAGTGGAAAAGTGTAAGAGGGGAGTTGTTTGTTACAATTGTGGAGAAGAGGGCCATAATAAGCCAGATTGCCCAAATTTGAAGAAGAATGGTCAAGGAAGAAACAACCAGGGTGGTGCTTATCAACTTGGGACTGTTGATTTTAAGAAGGATCCGAATGTCGTTACTGGTACGTTTTTACTCAACAGTCATTATGATGTTGCTCTATTTGATTCTGGTGTTGATAGGAGCTTTGTATCTACCAAAATTAGTGCCCTTATTAACATTGAACTTGTTGAGATAGATACCCGTTATGAAGTAGAATTGGCTGATGGTAAACTGGTAAGAACTAATAGGTTATTGCAAGGGTGCTCTCTAAATCTCTTGAACCATTCCTTCCCGATTGATTTGATGTTAATCGAACTAGGTAGTTTTGACATTATCATTGGGATGGATTGGTTATCCTTGAATGATGCTGCAATTTTATGTGGAGAAAAGAAGGTAAACATTTCCCTTAAGAATAGAACGTTGGTAATTGATGGTTATCGAGGTGAATCCCGTCTGAAAATCGTTTCATGTATTAAAGTACAAAAGTACATCATGAACGGTTGCGAGCTATTCTTAGCTCAAGTGACCGGGAATGAGTCTAAGGAGAAACGATTGGAAGACGTTCCTATTATCTGTGATTTTCCTGAGGTATTTCCCAATGATTTACCCGGACTTTCTCCGATAAGGCAAGTTGAGTTTAGAATCGATCTTGTTCCTGGTGCTGCACTGGTGGCGAGTGCGCCTTACCGACTGACACCATCTAAAATGAAAGAATTATCCGAACAACTCAAGGAGTTGTTTGATAAGGTTTTTATTCGACAGAGCTCGTCACCCTTGGGAGCTCCGGTCTTGTTCGTTAAAAAGAAGGATGGATCTTTCCGTATGTGCATCGATTACCGTGAGCTAAGCAAGTTGACGATTAAAAATCGATATCCTTTACCAAGAATTGATGATCTATTTGATCAAATATAAGGCTCTAGTGTATATTCTAAGATTGATATGCGGTCTGGATATCATCAACTTTGCGTCCGCGAAGAAGATATTCCTATCACTGCAATTAGAACTCGTTATGGACACTACGAATTTCAAGTAATGCCATTTGTTGGGAATAAATTAAGGCCAGATCACTTGAGCGCTGACAAGAGTAAAACAAACGTTGACAAGAGCAAAACTAGCGCTGACAGCTCAAGCGTTGACAAGACAAAGTCAAGCGTTGATACATTGAAGACAAGCACTGATGGGAAGATATACTCTACGCGTTTATTGTATTCTAGATTACTTCTAGTAAAGATAGGAACAAAAATGTATTTTCTATATTTATCTTTACCTAGAATAGCTGATACGTAGATTATTGTACAAGGCTTCTTATGTCTATAAAAGAAGACCTTCAGGTTAATGTTTCATATAAGTTTTCATTCGTAAACTACTTTCATTGTAAGCATGTTTGATATCATTAATCAAAGTGAAAGTTTGTTTATATCATTGTGTGTTCTTGTTTAAGTGTTAATTCCGCATAACATTTAGATTATCATAAGCATATACAAAGGTTTCTCTAAGTGTATTACTTGATCTAATCTCGTATGCATAAAGCTAAATCGATCTAAGTTTGGGATCAACAAGTGGTATCAGAGCTTGTTGAGGAACTTTTGATCTTAAAGAACATAAGAACCCTAAAAATCACCAAAACCCTAATTTTCTCAAAAACCCTAACAACATCATGTCTGAAACAATAACCTCCTCCTCCTCACCTTTACCAAACATCAAGATTCCCATGCTTGATGCAACTAACTTTGAATTGTGGAAATTCAACTTTGAGCAATATCTAGGGATCTATGACTACACACTCTGGGAGATCATTGAATATGGAAACACATTCGATAAAGCCCAAAAGATTGCTGATGCTATTGCTCAAAGATCAGCTGTTGCTGGATGTTCTGAAGAGGATAAGAAAGAAAAACCTGAAGATGGTAGAGCTGTGGCTGCTGAAGACATAGCAAAGAAAAGGGTTGACATGAAAACCCTAAATATTCTGAAACTCTCGTTGGGACAAGAGAACCAGCATAAATATAGAGGTTATGATTCTACTAAACAGCTTTGGGCAGCTCTTGAAGTTGCATATGGTGGTAATGAAGATACTAGGGAAGAAAAGAAGAAACACCTCATGCATGATTATGCTGTTTTCAAAGCACAACCGAATGAGAAGCTGAGTAGTGTGAGAAGCAGATTGCTTGACATCACAAGCAAATTGTCCTTCATGGGGACACAACTTGGTGATGTTGACATCAATGCTACTTTTCTTAAAAGTCTTGGTGAGGTGTGGAAGATTGAGGCAAGATCCATTCTTGCCAATAATACTTACAAAAGTTCCACGTTTGATGACATTTACAACAAACTAAGGCTGTTGGAAGATGAAACTCTTTTAGAGCATGGAAACAATTCTACCAACAATAATATGGCCTTCTTCTCTAACAGTGAAGGTCAATTCAATCAGAAGGACTCTTACATGCATCCAGTTACTGGATCATCATGTGTCAGCGCTGGAACAAGTCCTGTCAACGTCTCCTTCTCAGACGCTGACACATTCAAAAGTGACTCCCCAAGAGTTAAACCTGCTGGTTTGGATTTGGATACTGTATGTGCTTATATTGCTTCTTTTCCCAATGGTTCAGTGATTACATATGAGGACCTTGAGCAGATAAGTGATGAGAACTTGGAAGAGATGGACATTAAGTGGAACATGGCTCTTGCTAGTATAAGAGCAAACAGGTGGAACAGAAGGTTTAAGAAGAAGATGACCTTCAATGCAAAAGACACAGCTGGATTTGATAAATCCAAAGTTGAATGCTACAACTGTCATCGTATGGGGCACATCATGAGGGAGTGCAGATCTCCTAGAAGATCTGATGCTGGTAAACCCTCAAGTCAAGTTATTAAAGCTCAGGATTCCAAAGCCATGGTTGCAGTTTAAGGAATTGATGGTATGGGATGGGATTGGAGCTATTTGGCTAAGAATGTTGAAGAGGATAAAGCTTTGGTTGCTGAGGTTGAAGAAGAAGAGCATGTTGAATATCCTCTCATGGCACACTCCTCCTCTTCATCTGATAATGAGGTATACAATGATGCTTTTTGTAGTAAAGGTTGTAGGTTAAACACTGAGAAGCTTAACAAAGAGGTGTTAAGATTATTAAGTGATGTGAGTACTGAAAAGTGCAAACTGTCTAATTACCAACTAGCTCTCACTCAAACTGAGAAAACAGTTTCTGAATAAAAGAAAATGGAATTTGACTTAAAAGATAAAATAAATATCTTAAAACATGAGTTAAATGCTAGTATGGATATTAGAAACATTATGGAAAGGGTTAATGGTGAGTTACAGGCTAAATTAGATGAGGCCATTAAGAATAAAGACAATGTTGGTCTTAAAATTCAAAGATTTGATAGAGCCAATCAAACCCTAGGAGACTGTGTGGGTAAACAAAGGGATCCTAAGGACATGACTGGGATTGGGATGAATGATTACTCTTTGGTTCCACCACCAGCTGGTGACTTCTATGGTGTCCAACAAAAGGACCTATCTTGGACTGGTTTGCCAGAATTCCAAGAGGAGGAATTCATTCCTCCACCAAGAGTTGTCACTCCAGTTGAAGAGTACCAACAAAAGTTGACTGACCTGAATGAATGGAAGAAAGCTAACCCTACTTTATTTGTTAAGGGTGGCTTGCTATGTGAAAGTCCCAATGAGTCAACTCCCATTAAGGTTACAAACCCAGTCACTGGTAAGGCTGTTGACCTAGGCTCAAACACTGATAGAAAACCTAGCATTAAATATGCAGAGATGTATAGGAATACTAGGTCACCCAAGAGCCAAGTTAGAAATAATGGAACAGGCTTCTTCTCTTCTAGACCTAAGGTTGTGTCTAGAAAAGCTTGTTACACTTGTGGTAGCTTTTCACACTTGGCATACAAGTGTGTCAACGCTCCCAAAGCCAGCGCTGACAGGAACAATTTCAGCGCTGACAGGAACAAAGTCAACGTTGTTAGAAAGTCAAACATTGTCAGACCCAAACCTTGTGTGCAGCAAAGTCCACAAGTTGTTAGACCTACGCCATTCTTCACTAGAGGGTTGATAGGTGTGTAAACACCCATCTTTTCTACCACTTAATTACAATAATAACCAGACCAAAACGTGTATTTTATGTCTTTTATGTCGGAATTATGTGTGGTTTGTGTTTTTGTTGTGTTTTAGGACGAAAAGGTAAAAAGTGGAGAAAACACGGACATTCACGGGCATTTACGGACTTTTATTGAAGAAAAAGATGAAAGACGAAGTCGAGAAATCAAGAGTGGAAAAGAAACGGAAGTCCACGACCAATTCTGAAGATTTATCGAAGAAAAAGTCAAAAGACGGAAGTTTATCAAAAGCCAAAGATTCAAGTCTATTTTATTGAAGAATTTAAAGACGAGTTCGAAGAAATCCCGAAGCCAAAAGTCCCTTAAATCCAAGTTTAAAGAAGATTAGAAGAAAAGGACTAATGACGCAATTAATGAAGATTAATAAAAGGAGGGACTTAAGCTTGTAATTAAGAAGAAATGAAAGAGGGGAGGAAGCTTCCTAATCCTCCCCTATAAATAGTCATTAGTTGTTTACATTTCATTTTGTTGGCTAACTTGACAAATTAGCTCTTCCACTTTTATTTTATGCTCCTTTAATTACTTGTCATTTTTAATACATGTTTTGCACCTTAATTACCTTTTAATTCCAAGTAAGTTTTTAATTTATGTTCTTTAAATTCTTGTCTTTTACCTTTCTTTATCATTTGATCAAGTTCTTTTTATCTATCTCATTCTACTTTTCCTTCTTTTTGATTCGGTTACAAGTTCGGATTAAGCAAGATTTGCTTAATCCATTTGCTTATTTTGATTAAAGTCTCGACTTTTCTTTCTCCTTTTTAGTCCTCATACGAAATAAGCCACGAGTTTGACAACCTTGTGTGCTTATTTGGTATTTTGCTTAAGTATTTTCAAAGTTTTCTTAAAAGTTTGATTTTTAAGTTTTGATTTCATTTAAGTTTCGTCTTTTAAAATTTTGAAAGCTTTTAACTTTTTAGCTTATTATCATGTTTTGATTCCATTTCATTCAAGTTCTTGGTCACGGCTTATTAGAAGTAGCTTATTTAGAATTGTGCTTATTACGAATTTGGTACCATCGGAAAGTAAGGGTTCTCCACATTGTGACGGCTAGCAATACCACATTCCGATAGTGACAGTATTGGCCTAGGGTTTTTGCATTCCGATCCGGGATTGCGATAGGAGTAACATTTCCTCATTCCGATCTGGGGATTGCGATCGCATATTGCGTTCGCTCTTTCCGACGGCTCTTGAGACTTACTTAGACGAAGTGCTGCCCAATTTTCCTCAGCCACATTCCGATAGGTGATATTCCGATAGGACACATTCCGATCTGGAATTCATTGCGATCAGGGGTGTTCTATGACATTCCGATTAGTGTAATTTTAGTACATTCCGATCTGGGTTAGATTGGTATTCCGATCAGGAGGTAAGTGACAGTTATTCTGATCTGGGTCCATTCCGATCTGAAAGGTAGGTACATTCCGATTGCATCGATCGGAATATATTCCGATCGTGAGTATGTTATTTTCTATGTTTTGTCTTATTTAATTTTTAGTTTACATTTGAATACTTGTCTAATTTTAATTCTCGTCTTGCTTAAATTTTAAGTCATTTAATTAATTTACTTTTCAAAAAAGCTTTTAAATATCGCACCTTTCTTTTTAATTATATTTAGATTTAATTTCACGTTCTTTTAATACTTACCCTTTACTTTAACGACATTTACTTTTAAGTCTTGCACATTTAAATTTAAAAACAACCAAAAATATTTGTTTCCACCAAAATAAAACTGAGTCACATAGAGAACCTAGATCAATTCGAAGAGACATACTTAAACGAATCTTTTTACCTGGCCAAAAGCCTTGTATTAAATGGCGCCGCTGCCGGCTCTTGTCGTAAAGATCAACAGTTTTTTGTGAGAGACACGTTGTTTTTTGGGATCCGCTCACTTGTGAACGTTATTTTTCTTGCCTAAAAATTCAAAAAACCATAAAAATTAAAAATTTCAAAAATCCAAAAAGATTTTATCTTTCTTGTGTATATATATTGTTTTTGTATTTGGTTTTGTTTTCTTTTGCATTTTCAGGTGTATGCGTACTAGATCTTCTAATTATCAAGAGCCCGAGCCTCAAGAAGATTTAGATATGGCAGGTGTTAACAACAACATTCCGTCGAACCTCAATAATAATAATAACAACAATGCTCTTCCACAGCCCGATCTTCGGACCATGGAGGAACTTTGCCAACCAACAATGTTTGGACGAGGAGGACCGATTGCGCCGATGCAAATCAACGCTCCTGAGTTTTCGTTGAAGCACCACATGATTCAGCAAGTACAAACAAACCCTTTTAGAGGATTGCCTGATGATGATGCCAACAAACACCTCGACAAGTTCATTACAATCACCCAAAGCATGAAGTTGCCTGGTGCCACAATGGATGTACTTCGCCTACAACTCTTCCCACATACTTTATCGCATCATGCCGAGAAATGGTTTGATCGTCTCTCGAAGAATTCTATTCACACTTGGGATGATATGACTCAACGCTTTTTGTCGCGCTATTTTCCACCATCAATGGTCACAAGCCTTCGCAATCAGATCAGCGGTTTTATGCAAGACCCTGATGAATCTCTTTTTGACGCTTGGGAGAGATATAATGTCTTGATCGACCGTTGTCCAAACCACAACATGCTTCCCGTCACATTGATTGATACTTTCTACAACGGTTTGACTTTTCGAGATCGTGATACGATAAATGCAGCCGCCGGTGGCACATTCATGAAAAGGAGACCCGAGGAGTGTAGAGAGTTAATTGAGAACATGACTACTCACCACAAGAACTGGGATTCCTCTGCTTCTTCTAGGAACAACCCGAGAGTCAATGTTTCCTCTACCTCAGCAAACCCTGAGATGACCGAACTCACCCGCATGATGGCTGAAATGAGCAAAAGTATTACGCTTCTCGCTTCAAACCAACAACAACAAAAAGTTAAAGCGGTTGCTAATCCTTGTGAAACATGTGGCGGTCCTCACTCATACACCGATTGTCCTTCGACACAAGGAAATCCGGAAAATGTGTATGCTGCTTACGGTAATTATTCACCGGAAAATTACCAAGCTAGACAACAAGGGGATCGAAATCTGCTGAGTTACCGTTCGAACAATTACCTTTCACCCGGTTTTTCTCCTCAAAACCAAAATCCCGCCAACAACTACAATAGAAGCAACCAAATCCCACCAAGAGCTTCTAATCCCTATCAACCACCCACCCAACAAAACCCACCCATTAACCCCGATGTTGAAGCCATCATGAGAACCCAAGGGGAGCAAATTAAGAATCTACAGAGCCAAATTATCAATCTGAAAGGAGATATCACAAAGCAAGGAAATGAGATAAGATCCGAGCTTCGAGATAACATTCAATCCTCCTTCAGCAATCAAACCAATGATTTGAAGAATATGCTCGCTAGTTTCTTGCCCGCCGCTCAACCTTCTTCTTCTTCGAGTTCTCTACCTTCAAACACCGTCACCAATCCGCGAGCCAATGTGAGTCCTATTACTACTCGTAGTGGAGTCACCATCGTAGGACCACCAATCCCACCCCCATCATCTACACCTCCTCCACCACCATTTATCTCTACTCCGCCCACACCTAGTATTAGTACACCATTACCGTCTCCGCCTCGACGTGATGAAGTTCCCAAGAATGACCCTTCAACATCTCAACCGTTACCTACTACACCTGCACCCTCACCACCCAAACCCAATATCCCTTATCCTTCTCGCTTGGGCAAGAACAAAATGCTAAACAAGGAGGACGCTCAAGTGACTAGCTATATCAAGATGATTTCTCAAATGAACTTCAACATTATCTTTCTTGAAGCACTTGTCCACATGCCCAAATTTGTTAAAGCATTTAAGGAATTGCTTAACAAGAAGAAGAAACTGATTGAACTCGCCAACACACGATTAAATGAAAACTGCTCTGCAGTTATTCTCAAAGAACTTCTGGAAAAACTTGGAGATCCCGGTCGTTTTGTGTTGCCCTGCGTGTTCAACAAAACTGAAGAATTTACTGCCCTTGCTGATCTCGGGGCTAGTATTAATCTTATGCCACTGAGTGTTTGGAAAACACTATCATTGCCCGACCTCATTCCAACAAAGATGACTCTCGAACTTGCAAACCGCACTCTCGCTTACCCCGTTGGTATAGCCGAAGACGTGTTTATCAAAGTTGGCACATTTACTTTCCCGGTCGATTTTGTCGTTGTTGATTATGAAATGGACCCTCGTATTCCTTTAATACTTGGTCGGCCATTCTTGAGAATCGGACGAGCTTTAGTAGATGTGGCCGAAGGTGAGTTAATCTTACGAGTCGGGGATGATTCAAAAGTTTTTAAAATGGGGAAGCTTACAGGCAAATCCTTTAGAGGCCGAGAATCAGTGAATATGATAAATGTGCTTGATGACTTTACCGTCTATGACAATCCTCTATTCGATTCTTCCATTGATAATCCACTCTTTGAAGATAATGTGGATGATTCTCACTCTACTTTGGACGCTTCTACCATTTATGATTATCCACCGGTCTTTGATGCTTATGATGATTATGATTCTAGCTCAGATTCGGATGATTTTGATTGTACTTCTGAGTATCCCGAGCTGCCCACTTTCGATGATTTTGATGAGGCTGATACTCTCTCGAGCGATTCTTCACATGATGAAGATCCTCCGCCATCACTCGATCCTACTTTGGACGATTATTCATTTGAGGAAGATTTCTCTGAATTTCTCAACACATACTTCCCTCATGAGAGTGATGCTCCTCCTTTGGACTTTGAAGATTATCGTCTTGATCCTACTTTGGATTTGAAGAGCATTCTGTCAAAGGAGAAGAAACCGGTTGACACCAATATCCGTTGCACTTATGATTTGACACCTCTTTGTCCCCCTGCTGAGGACGAGGTTGTGCTTCTTTGCGGATCTTCTTCACACTCGGCTGAGCCTGAGTGTTATTTTCCCCTAAAGGAAACGGTGTTCGACCCCGGTATTGAAGTCTTTAAGCCATCTCAGTATCCACCTGATGAAATAAAAGGAAAAATCCTTGGAAATCTTGAAGACATGCTTGCACCACTTCACCCTTGCTCCCACCGTGCTCCATCACTGCTTAAGGGAACCTTGCCTACTCTTCTTTGGCTTGCCTTGTTCGCCTTAAGCTTGTGTTATTTGCTCGATGAACACTATGTCTTCGATCCTGGTGGATATGTTTCATGCTTCTTCCGTTGATGATCAAGGTCGAGTCAGGCTTGTTGGGAATAAATTAAGGCCAGATCACTTGAGCGCTGACAAGAACAAAACAAGCATTGACAGGAACAAAGCAAGCGCTGACAGCCCAAGCGTTGACAAGTTAAAGTCAAGCGTTGACACATTGAAGACAAGCACTGATGGAAGATATAAGCTACACGTTTATTATATTCTAGAATACTTCTAGTAAGGATAGAAACGACAATGTATTTTCTATGTTTATCTTTACCTAGAATAGTTGATACGTAGCTTATTGTACAAGGCTTCTTAGTCTATAAAAGAAGGCCTTTAGGTTAATGTTTAATATCAAGTTTTATATAAGTTTTCATTCGTAAACATCTTTCATTGTAAGCAAGTTCGACATTCATAATCATAGTGAAAGTTTTGTTTACATCTTGTGTTCTTGTTTAAGTGTTAAATTCCGCATAACACTTAGATTCACAAAGCATATAACAAAGGTTTCTCTACGTGTTATACTTGATCTAATCTCGTATACACAAAGCTAATCGATCTAAGTTTGGGATCAACAAGTGGTATCAGAGCTTGTTGAGGAACTTTTGATCTTTGAAGAACACCAGAACGATACACGAACACCAAAAACCTAATTTTCTCAAAACCCTAAAAACATCATGTCTGAAGTAGTAACCACCTCCTCTTCACCCTTACCAAACATCAAGATTCCCATGCTTGATGCAACCAACTTTGACTTATGGAAGTTCAACTTTGAACAATATCTGGGGATCTTTGATTACACACTTTGGGAGATTATTGAATATGGAAACTCATTCAATAAGGCTCAAAAGATTCAGGATGCCATTACTCAAAGATCAGTTGTTGAGGGATGCCCTGATGAAGATAAGAAAGAAAAACCTGGAGATGGTAGAGCTGTAGGTGCTGAAGATATTGCAAAGAAAAGGGTTGACATGAAAGCCCTAAATATTCTGAAAGTCTCTTTGGGACAAGAAAATCAGCACAAATATAGAGGCTATGAATCTGCTAAAGATCTTTGGGAAGCAATTGAAGTTGCATATGGTGGCAATGCAGACACTAAGGAAGAAAAGAAAAAGCAACTTCTGCATGATTATGCTGTCTTCAAAGCTAAGCCTAATGAGAAACTGAGTAGTGTGAGAAGCAGATTGCTTGACATCACAAGCAAGTTGTCCTTCATGGGGACACAAGTTGGTGATGTTGACACCAATGCTACCTTTCTGAAAAGTCTTGGTGAGGCATGGAAGATTGAGGCAAGATCTATTCTTGCCAATAATACTTACAAGAGCTCCTCGTTTGATGACATCTACAACAAACTAAGATTGTTGGAAGATGAAACTCTTTCAGCACATGGAAGCAAACCTAGCACCAGCAACATGGCTTTCTTCTCTCATAGTGAAGGTCAATTCAATTAGAAGGACTCTTTTATGCATCCAGTTACTGGATCATCGTTTGTCAGCGCTGGAACAAGTCCTGTCAACGTCTCCTTTTCAGACGCTGACACATTCATGAATGACTCCCCAAGAGTTAAACCTGCTGGTTTGGATTTGGATACTGTGTGTGCTTACATTGCTTCTTTGCCCAATGGTTCAGTGATTACATATGAGGACCTTGAGCAGATAAGTGATGAACACTTGGAAGTGATGGATATCAAGTGGAACATGGCTCTTGCTAGTATAAGAGCAAATAGGTGGAATAGAAGGTTCAAGAAGAAGATGACCTTCAATGCTAAAGACACTGCTGGAGTTGATAAATCCAAAGTTGAATGCTACAACTGTCATCGTATGGGACACTTCATGAGGGAATGCAGATCTCCTAGAAGATCTGATGCTGGTAAACCCTCAAGTCAGGTTGTCAAAGCTCAAGATTCCAAAGCCATGGTTGCAGTTCAAGGAATTGATGGTACTGGATAGGATTGGAGCTATCTGGCTAAGAATGCTGAAGAGGACAAAGCTTTGATTGCTGATATTGAAGAAGAAGAGCATGTTGAATATGCTCTCATGGCACACTCCTCCTCTTCATCTGATAATGAGGTATATGATGATGCTTTTTGTAGCAAAGGTTGTAGGTTAAACACTGATAGACTTAACAAAGAGGTGTTAAAACTAAAAGATGATATGAGCATTGAAAGGTGTAAATTGTCCAATTACCAACTAGCTCTTACTGAAACTGAGAAAACCGTTTCTGAATACAAGAAAATGGAATTTGATTTAAAAGATAAGATAAATATCTTAAAACATGAGCTAGAGGGAAGTATGGATATTAGAAATATCATGACAAAGGTCAATAGAGACCTACAGGCTAAGTTAGATGAGGCCATTAAGAATAAAGATAATGTTGACCTCAAGATTCAAAGATTTGATAGAGCCACCCAAACCCTAGGAGACTGTGTAGCTAAACAAAGGGATCCTAAGGACATGACTGGGATTGGGATGAATGATTACTCTCTGGTTCCACCACCAGCTGGTGACTTCTATGGTGTCCTTAGAAAGGATTTAGCTTGGACTGGTATACCAGAATGCCAAGAAGAGGAATTCATTCCTCCACCAAGAGTTGTCACACCAGTAGAAGAGTATCAACAAAAACTGACTGACCTAAATGAGTGGAAGAAAGCTAACCCTACTTTGTTTGTTAAGGGAGGTTTGCTATGTGAAAGTCCCAATGAATCACCACCCATTAAGGTTACTCACCCAGTTACTGGTAAAGCTGTTGACCTAGGCTCCAACACTGTTAGAAGACCTACCATTAAATATGCAGAGATGTATAGGAATAATAGGTCACCCAAGAGCCAAGTTAACAATCATGGAACAGGTTTCTTCTCTTCTAGATCTAAGAGTGTATCTAAGAAAGCCTGTTATACTTGTGGTAGCTTTTCACATTTGGCATACAAGTGTGTCAACGCTCCAAAAGCCAGAGCTGATAGGAATAATTTCAGCGCTGATAGGAAGAAAGTCAACGTTGTTAGGAAGTCAAACGTTGTCAGACCCAAACCTTGTGTGCAGCAAATTCCACAAGTGATTAGACCTGCCCCATTCTTCTCTAGAAGGTCTAACACTCATGGACAAAGACCTTTTCAAAAGACAAACACCTGGTCAAATAGGCAATGGGTTCCTGTAGCAAACCCTAGGTTCAACGCTGACAAGGGTAATTTCAGCGTTGACAGGACAAAATCCAACGCTGACAGAAACGTGACCAGACCTAAATATTTGCAGCCACAAGGTAAGGGGTCTAAAGCTTCTTCAAGCTTAACATGGAGACCCAAGAAAGATCAAAACCCTAATAATAATGGAATTTCAATGACTTGCAATAGATTTAATTACATTTCAAAGGTCATTACAAAACCAATTGGGGTTAACTGGGTATTTCATCCTAAAAGGGATGAGAATGGGGTTGTTGTGAGAACTAAGTCTGTTCTTATTGAACAACCAAATGAATCCAAGTCTTCTGAGACTTGGGTTCCCAAAGAAAACTAATTTGTTTTCTTTATGTGCAGGGCATTCAAAGACAGATCAATGACTATGGATATTGGGATAGTGGATGCTCAAGGCACATGACAGGGAAGGAAGACTATCTGACGAACTTCACTCCTATTAAAGATGGTGATAAGGTATACTTTGGAGGGGGCTACGACACCATTACAGGCAAAGGAACCCTTCTCACCAATAATCTACGTTTTGAGAACGTCTTCCTGGTAAAAGAACTGGATTATAATCTGTTTAGTGTATCACAAGTATGTGATAACAAAAATAAGGTTCTTTTCACTGATACTGAGTGTTTGGTGTTAAGCAAGGATTTTAAGATCCCTGATGAGAAGTATATTGAGTATAGAACACCTAGGCATAAGGACATATACAATGTGAATTTAAATGGGATTAAAGTGAATACAAATATGTCTTGTTTTTATGCTAAGGCCTCAGTAGATGAAAGTAATTTGTGGCACAGGAGACTAGGGCACATAAATTTTAAAAATATAAATAGACTTGTGAGGCTTGGTTTAGTTGATGGTTTGCCTGAGAAGGCCTTCTACAATAACCACTCTTGTGTTGCATGTCTTAAAGGCAAGCAGCACAAGATCTCATTCAAGTCCAAGCAGGTGCATACTAGTTCCAGACCTCTTCATATGCTACACATGGACCTCTTTGGTCCAACTAATATAGAAAGTTTGAATGGCAAGTCATATTGTTTTGTTGTCACTGATGACTTTTCTAGGTTTACTTGGACATTCTTTCTAGCTATGAAGAGTGACACAGCTGATGTTCTTATTGGATTTATCACTCAAATTGAGAAAAGGTCTGGCAATGAGGTTAAGATGCTTAGGAGTGATAATGGTGGAGAATTTAGGAACAAGAAGCTAGATGATTTTTGTGCGAGGAAGGGAATTACTAGGCAATTCAGTATTGCTAGAACCCCACAACAAAATGGGGTTGCTGAAAGGAAAAATAGAACCCTAATTGAAGCAGCTAGAACAATGTTGGCTGATGCTCACTTTCCAATAGCCTTTTGGGCTGAGGCTGTTAATACAGCTTGTTATGTGCAAAATAGAGCATTGGTTAACAAAATTCAGAACAAAACACCTTATGAGTTACTTTGGGGAAGAAAACCTAATATTGGTTTTCTCAGACCTTTTGGTTGTCATGTAGTAGTTTTAGATACTAGTGATGCCTTAGGAAAATTTAGTGCAAAAGGTGATGAAGGTTACTTCATGGGGTATTCAGTGCAGAGCAAGGGTTATAGGGTTTATCTTAAAGAGGACAAACGTATTGTTGAAAGAGTACATGTTAGGTTCTTAGAGAATAAACCTAGTGATCCTGAGAGTGGTCCTAATTGGTTGTTTGATTTGGAACCCTTATCTAGAACTTTAAATTATATGCCTGTCACTAATCCAGACATTGTGAAGGTAACTTCAAATGTTGTGGAGGAACAAATTGTTGATGTTTCAGGTACACAGGTTAATGAGAGGGTTGGATCACAAGCAGAAAAGGCGTCTCCTACATTTGAATATGTCACAGTTCCCATTTGGACAGATGCTTTTGCTGCTGCTGCTGCTGCTGGACAAGATAATGGTGGTCTCCAAATACCACCAGATACAAACATGCATGGTTCTTCAGGCGCTGACAAAGGCAAATCTAGCGCTGACAAGACCAATTCAGACGTTGACAACAACATTTCAAGCGCTGTTAGCTCAGACGCTGACAACCAAGATTCAAACGTTGACAACACTTATGGGCATCTTTTCTCTTCCAGTTTTGAACAAGGTGGACCTTCCAATGTTCATGAAGAAATTCCTGTTGCTCAAAGAGAGTCTGATGAAGAAGATATTGGCAACATGGAGCATGAAGTTGAGGACACCAGACTTTTTGAAGGAGGGGTTCTCACTTCCACAATGAAGAATCACCCCCCATCTCAGATCATTGGTGATGTTATGACTCCAGTTCAGACAAGAAGATCCCATCAAGGTCTTGGTGGATTTATTGCCAATATACACAAGAAGGTTGATACCCCTCTTGTGCAAGCATGTTTGTTTGCATGTTTTCTGTCACAAGAAGAACCCAAGAAGATATTTGATGCTCTCAAAGAACCAAGTTGGGTGGAAGCAATGCAGGATGAGCTTCACCAATTTGCAATTCAGGATGTTTGGGAGCTGGTTGATTGTCCTAGATATGTCAGACCTATAGGGACAAGATGGGTTCTCAGGAACAAGAGAGATGAAAGAGGTATTGTGGTCAGAAACAAGGCAAGGTTAGTGGCTCAAGGTTATACACAAGAGGAGGGGATAGACTATGAGGAGGTCTTTGCACCAGTTGCAAGGATTGAAGCTATTAGGATTTTTCTAGCCTATGCATCTTGCATGGGCTTTACAGTCTATCAAATGGATGTCAAAAGTGCATTCTTGTATGGCACCATTGTTGAGGAAGTTTATGTCATGCAACCTCCTGGTTTTGAGGATCCAGAGCATCCAGATAAAGTGTATAGAGTCAAAAAGGCTATGTATGGCCTTCATCAAGCCCCTAGAGCATGGTATGGTACTTTGTCTACCTATTTGGTGGACAATGGATTCAAGAGGGGCACCATAGATCAGACACTATTTACAAAGAAGAAAGGCAAAGATGTGTTGCTTGTGCAGGTCTATGTTGATGATATCATTTTTGGGTCTACTGATCCAAAGATGAGTGAGGATTTCTCCAAGCTTATGACAGACAAATTCAAGATGAGTGCTATGGGGGAGATGAACTTCTTTCTTGGTCTACAAGTTTAGCAGAAAGAAGATGGTATCTTCATCTCCCAGGACAAATATGTTGCTGAAATCTTGAAGAAGTTTGGCTTTTCTCCACATGAAAAGAGGGCTACTACTCCTATGGATAGAGAACACCCTTGGGGAAAGATTGGAGATGGGAAAGATGTTGATGTCCGGCATTATAGATCCATGATTGGATCCTTGATGTATCTTACTGCTTCCAGACCTGATATCATGTTTGCTGTATGTGCTTGTGCACGTCATCAAGTGACTCCCAAAGAATGTCACCTTTATGCTGTGAAGAGGATCTTTAGGTACCTAAGATGTTTCCCTAGTCTTGGTTTGTGGTACCCAAAGGATTCACCATTAGAGCTGATTGCATATTCAGATAGTGATTATGGAGGTGATAAGTTTGATAGGAAATCCACAACTGGTGGATGTCAGTTTCTTGGGAGCAGATTAATATCTTGGCAATGCAAGAAACAAACAGTGGTGGCTAACTCTACAACTGAAGCAGAGTATGTGGCTGCAGCAGCATGTTGTGGTCAAGTGTTGTGGATTCAGAACCAGCTGTTGGATTATGGGTATAATTTCATGCATACTAAGATATTTGTTGACAATAATAGTACTTTATGCATCATTAAGAATCCTGTACATCATTCTAAAACTAAACACATAGAAATTAGACACCATTTTATAAGAGATTGCTTTGAGAAAGGTTTAATACAACCAGATAGGGTTGACACTGAGGAAAATGTGTCAGATTTATTAACTAAACCTTTTGATGCTGGAAGATTTCAATACTTGGTAACAAGTATTGGAATGGTTAATCTCACTTAATATGTGTTTTGGATTCTTTTTGTAAAAGTATGTACAGGATGATGCATTATTATTATTGGTCTTATTGATGATTTAGATTTTCCACTATATTTTTCTAACACTGACAAAGGATTGTTTAAACACTGATAAGTGTTTTTGCAACGTTGTCAGCAATATAATTGTCTAACGCTGACAAAGCTTCCTTCAACGCTGTTGTGTGTTATCGGGGCGTTGTCAGCAACAATGTTAGTTTTGTGGTTTTCAATCTAAATGTGCAGATGGTGTTAGCAGTATACCATTGGATACAGAGTTGCTTATGGATCAAAGGAGAAGCATTTGGACAAGTTTTTATTTATGGATGATGGTTGGAATGTTTCATTCCTATCTTGACATAAATTTTTTATGTTCATGCATGATTTTAGCAAACTTTTTGTATCATAGTTTAAGGGGAGGTTTTAGGAACCTTTAGGATTTTTGGGTATCCATATGATACTCTTATCACAATTCTAGATTGTGTCCACAGGTGAGTATGGGTTAGTTTTACTAAACCATGAGGCACTGTAGCATGCATAGTATATCAACTTTGCATGCTGCCAAGACATTTTTGGCCTAGAATTGGTTGTGGTCTGTTGGGAGACTTGGGAATGATTTTGATATGGGATTTACTTGGGAGTAACAAGGATTTTATAAGGTAACTTGGTTGTTAAGAATTTTGGTTAGCAAGGGACACTAGAGGACTGTTATGTCTATCTTGCTTATGCAAGTGTGCATAACTGGACAGTGCTTGCCGCCCTATGATAATTATCAGCTTTTGGTTATCTTCTCTAGGATAAATTACTTGTTAGAGTCATTTTTCACTTTTTAAAACAATTTTATTTTTGGACGCTGACAAGAAATTTCCAAGCGTTGTTGTGACCAAATTGGACGCTGACATGGCTTTAGGCGAACGTTGACAAGATTATAGCCGTTGGGCGTTGATAGGTTATTTTTGACCGTTGACACTCAATGGGACCTACCCAGTTGTTACTTTTTGACATATTTTCAAGCCGTAATTTTAGGAGTTGTTACTTTCATTAAATGCATGAGATAACTTATAACTTTTTCAATATTTTCATGATTAGTTTTTGAAAATCTTTGCCTATTTTTGGGCCAATCACATGCATTCTTTATCTCCTATAAATTTGGCTCCTATTTTAAAACAGGGTATCTATAATTCTTGTCTAACACTTTTCTCTTATCAACCTTCATCTTCTATACTTCAAATTAACAGCTTTCATCAATGGCACCAAAGTTTAACTCAACAGAATTGGATTTGGGGTTCAAGTCTCAACACAACATGATTGCTTATCTTGTTGCTGATAATGATTTGTTTCCTCAATACACACAAATGGTGGCGTATTTAAACGCATCCCCACTAAGGTATGCTCTTTCTCATGCACCACTCATTCCAGTCACACACATTAAGCAGTTTTGGAACACTGTCAGTTCCTCAACAGTTAATGGAGTGACCACATTAACTTCTATTGTTCATGGGAGATCTTGGGTGGTTACTGAGGCCTTGGTATGCCAGGCCTTGCATCTTGATGATGCTGATGGTATAACCATCCTTCCCATAAATGAAATAGAACAAGGGCTTAGGGCTTTGGGATATCCTATTCCTGATGAAGGTACTCTTAACAAGTACCATAAGCAGGAATTTCCCCCAGCCTGGAAGTACCTCATTCACATTCTCCTTCAATGTTTGAGTCCCAAATGTACTGCACACAATGAGATCAATAGATCCATTGCTAGTGCTATTGTGTGCATTGCAACAGGACAAAAATATAACTATTCTAAAATGATTTTTGAAGGGATGTGTAAAAACAAGGGGACAAAAATGACTTTAGCTTATCCCCATTTTCTGCAAATGATTTTTGATGATCAAAGATATTGTTCAAGGGATCACAATGATTTTTATAAAATCCCTGAACAAAAGAAAGCTATGTTTACAAATATGGATTCACCACCTCATAGAGACTTACCTTTAACCCCAGCCATGCTTGCTGTTATTGCAGCAGCACAACCCCAACCAGACCCCCAACCTCAAATTGACCCTCAACCACAACTTGAACCCATCCCTGAACCTTTACCCTCACCTGAACAAATGCAACTTGACCAAGAACCCTTTGACGCTGACAGATCAAATGTTGGCGTTGATGTGCCTATTTCCAACACTGACACCCAACCTTCACAATCCCAAACACCCCTTAACCAACCCACATCTACACATTCTTCCACACCATCTTCCACACCACCTGAATATAGGTTGATCAAACGCCAAAGGACTACTGGAGTGTTCTCCTCTGGTGGTCCTAGCCATGAATCAGAGAGAACCACCACCACAAGTGTGGCTGGTGACCTGGATGAGGCTGGGACTATTGGTTCTGGCTTAGATGCTGGCCAAGACAGTCCCACCATCATTAAGTCCTCATCCTTGCCCAATGAACCTGACTTGGGAGGTCAAATCCCCATTTCAGAAGAGGGTAGACTGGAACCAATGACTCTTTTGGAATTGACGGCTGTCTGCATTAGCTTGCAAAAGCAAAATGCAGACTTAGTACAAATTGTCAGCTCACAAGGCCTTGAACTCAAGGAATTGAGGGAGAGGATTGTTGTTTTGGAGAGTGATCATGCTAGGAGGAGTATGGAGGAGTCTTCCAAAGGGGAGGAAGATCAAAGAAATCTGAGTGATAAGGGCAGCCAAGATGGTCAATCAATGGATGTTGCTGAAGCCCTTACAACTTTGAAGGAACAAACAGGTTTTGATACGTCCTTGATCTCTCCAACCAATTTAAATTTATCATTTACAGATATGTTGAAAGAGGTTACACAAGGCGCTGAGGGAAAATATTTGAGCGTTGACAAGACAAACATGGACGCTGATAGAAGTATTTTGGGCGCTGATAGAGGAAATTTGGGCGTTGACAGACCTGCACATGGAGGTGATGTATTCCAGTCATCATCTATCATCAAAGAGGTTCCTACTCAGGTATTACCATCTACCTTACCAACCATTGCACCATCAGATAAGGGTAAGGGTAAATTGGTAGAAGAAATTGTTCCAAAGGATGCAGCCCAGGTTGAATTTGATAGAAGACTGGCTGAACAATTGATGGAACAAGGTGAAAAAGAAAAGTCACCATTTGTTGTAACTTCTGAAGAAGAAAGTGATGAAGCTAGCTCAGACTCAAGTGTGATGATTATAGAACCAGAAAGGCTTGAGTGTGGTGATGAGCTTGCTAGGGAAAAGTTGAGAGATTTAAAATTGTAGGTTGACTTTGACATGCCAGAGGTGGTTCAGATGTACAATTCTTGGGAAGAAAGCTGCATGGATAATCCAGACTTAACCATTTCAGATCAAATATGGGGTTTGGAGCTTCTTCTTAGAGTTCAGAAGGATTGTAAGGTGATTTTGAAGCACAAGGCAAGCAATATTCTCTCTAAGTTGAAAAGGGATAGAAGAGAGCTCTACTTTATGTTGCTCAGATGTCATGGAGTTGGATGGACACATCAGAAGTTGAAAGCTTTGACATTTGATGAGTTGGAACATAGGGCTTATCCTATTTGGGTGAGAGTGCAGGAAGAAAACACTATCAGACTCCTTTCAGATGAAAGAAGGGAGCAACTTGTAGAAGAGATGGAAATCAAGAAAGCTATGATAGTTCCCAGGCCAGTGAAGAAGGGATTTAAACTTGAGTTTCCAAAAGATATGAATCCACTATATCCAAGTGAAGCAGTTATTAGAAAGAGCCTCAAGCTCTCCCCATTAGAAGCTTCAGATATGGTGCAGGTGTTACCATTAGATTCCAGGAATCCAATTGTGAGTTATGATGAGGATGAATGTGGATTCTGGAAGATTGGCAGATTTGGCAAGGAGGTACACACTTTTACCACTCTCATATCTTTATTTGCAAGTTGTGATAGAGAAGACTTGGTGGACCTTTGGAGGTTACTAGAGACCAAGTATGAGGCTGAAGCACCAACTTCAGCTAATGGAATAAAACTTTGGACCACATTCAAAAGAATGTGTGGGACAAATGAGGAAGATCCTGAAATATGGAAGGATCTTGAAGATGACCTCAGTGGTCTTCAATGGAGGTTATATTCAGATGCTGGTGTATACCATTTGAGTTCTATAAAGTTTGCTGAGTATCTACTTGTGGATGCTCAATATTTCATATCCAAGGCTGTTTTGGAAAAGATGAAGGACACCCAGCTGGAGATAGATTATACAAGTGACGTGGCAAAGAATTTGATCAGATTTATTTATTACCAATATGAGAAGGTTTGTCAGACTCCTCCAAGTTCTTAATGCTTATTCAGAAACTTGATCATAAGAGTGGATATCAAGTTTAGGGGAGGATTGTTGGGAATAAATTAAGGCCAGATCACTTGAGCGCTGACAAGAACAAAACAAGCGTTGACAGGAACAAAGCAAGCGCTGACAGCCCAAGCGTTGACAAGTTAAAGTCAAGCGTTGACACATTGAAGACAAGCACTGATGGAAGATATAAGCTACACGTTTATTATATTCTAGAATACTTCTAGTAACAATGTATTTTCTATGTTTATCTTTACCTAGAATAGTTGATACGTAGCTTATTGTACAAGGCTTCTTAGTCTATAAAAGAAGGCCTTTAGGTTAATGTTTAATATCAAGTTTTATATAAGTTTTCATTCGTAAACATCTTTCATTGTAAGCAAGTTCGACATTCATAATCATAGTGAAAGTTTTGTTTACATCTTGTGTTCTTGTTTAAGTGTTAAATTCCGCATAACACTTAGATTCACAAAGCATATAACAAAGGTTTCTCTACGTGTTATACTTGATCTAATCTCGTATACACAAAGCTAATCGATCTAAGTTTGGGATCAACAAGGCTCACGACTCGGTAAACAAAAATCAAGCGCTTCTTGGGAGGCAACCCATGCATCTATCTTTTTGCTTTCTTTATCATAAGTGTAGGGGGGGAAACCCGTTGGTTTGCTATTTCCTCTCCTCACTTCTTAATCAGGGATTCGAGCTTCAATGATTTACTCTTGATGATTCTTGACGACCCGTGATTCCGTGATCTACTTCTTCCCGGTTCTATCCTAAACTCTTTTCGATTCACTATTTTATATTTTCTCAATATTAAAATAGGAATCTCTTTAGTTGTCCTTCCCTTAGCGAGATTTAAACAACGTGCACAATGTCCTAAGTGTAGGGGAGTTTACTTCCACATGCTTAAACATTGAGGACAATGTTTATATTAAGTGTAGGGGGGACTTCTATCGAAGTTAAGTGGCTTTTTCCTTGTTTTTGTCCTCATTTTAACCGGAAAATCAATTTTTCGACATTTTTCAAAATTTTTGATCTATTTTCGCCTATTAGTTTTTCCCTTTGCGTAGTTATTTTCTTTCTTTATTAGAATAAATCTTTAAATAAGTGGTTTTAATTTTCAAACGTTGTGAATCTTTTGACTCAACCCGAGTTTACTTGTCTAAGTTACTCTAGCTAGTATCCTTAACGTGTTTAAGTCAAGTTTTGCTAGGCTTTTATATAGGGAGCTATAGAACGCGAAAGTCTTAACTCTCACGGGTTAAGAACAAGAACTTTTCGCAAGTTCCTATAATTGATCCTAGAGAGTCGTTTATCAAGGGAACTTTAAAATGCGATTTCTAAACTTGAAAAAGTCTAAGAATTTGCAAGATCCTATAGGCGACTCGAAAACCCAAAACTTTGATTTAATAGGCTAAGTATCCACGAGTCTCATTACTTGAGATTTTAAACTGTGGAGAACGAGAGATGATAGAGCCAATTATAAGTCCGGTATTCTTTCGTGAATTTATGTGAGTTAATTATGAGCCTATTCTCCCATCGCTTGCTAATAATTTATCTGCTAATAAATAAGGTTGCACGATTTGAAAAGTTACTTAGCTTCTAGCCCCAGATCGTTTAAAAGTTGCTCGGTATGGATTAGAGTTCATAGCCAAGGCATAACTTATTGAAGCGGGACGCGAAGATTGGCGAGTCCGAAAAGGCCCTAACAAGGCATGAGGGCTATATTTTGTTGCTAAAGATCCAAAGTGATGTGAAGAATCATTTATCGAAAATCAATATGAAGGATCGAGACACACGACGTATAGCAAAACTCCCCAAAAGTCATGGAGAAGTGTATCCGAAAAGACCCTAACAAGGTATGAGGATAAATAGATCCAAGTCATAAAAGGAGGCGGATCGTTGTATATCAAAGTCCAAAATAAAGATTGGAGAAAAATGAAGAAGTCGTGGTCCAAGTATGAATCTCTCAAAACTTCAAGTGAAGAAATTCCTGTATGAAGAGAAGACCATTATTTCATGAACGTCTCTCAAAGATTTGAAGTATGAAGTCGCTGCCAAATATCGGTCCGAGAAAGGTCTCAAATCGCGAAGCGAGTTATGCCAAGATATGAACTTTATGAGGTCCCGAGAAGCAGTTTTAAAAGATTTGGTCCTTTAGCTAACTATTGATTAAATCGTTCACTTTATTTTCAGACTTAATAACTACCGAAATAAGTCAAAAATGCATCCTTGTGATCATTCAAGACAAATAATAAAATATAAGAGATACCCCTAGGAATAAGGGAGTCTAAGTGAATAATTGGCCCACATGAGTTTGTGTTAGTTTACTAACTTATAATAACAATGATCTCGTTTTTAAGCTTGGTTTGGAGAAAGTGAAAACTTGAGGATGATGATTATTCATGACATTTCCAAAACCCAAGGTATGCTTTTGATTTCTTTATTTTGCATGATTTTAATTTTCTATCTCTTTAATAAAGGCCAACGTGGATTGATTATGATGAAAAGTGTAATCTTGCTTTGTAACTAATGCATTGCATGAGGACATTGCAATGGTCAAGTGTGGGGGATTTGATAGGTGTGTAAACACCCATCTTTTCTACCACTTAATTACAATAATAACCGGACCAAAACGTGTATTTTATGTCTTTTATGTCGGAATTATGCGTGGTTTGTGTTTTTGTTGTGTTTTAGGACGAAAAGGTGAAAAGTGGAGAAAACACGGACATTCACGGGCATTTACGGACTTTTGTTGAAGAAAAAGATGAAAGACGAAGTCGAGAAATCAAGAGTGGAAAAGAAACGGAAGTCCACGACCAATTCTGAAGATTTATCGAAGAAAAAGTCAAAAGACGGAAGTTTATCAAAAGCCGAAGAATTCAAGTCTATTTTATTGAAGAATTTAAAGACGAGTTCGAAGAAATCCCGAAGCCAAAAGTCCCTTAAATCCAAGTTTAAAGAAGATTAGAAGAAAAGGACTAATGACGCAATTAATGAAGATTAATAAAAGGAGGGACTTAAGCTTGTAATTAAGAAGAAATGAAAGAGGGGAGGAAGCTTCCTAATCCTCCCCTATAAATAGTCATTAGTTGTTTACATTTCATTTTGTTGGCTAACTTGACAAATTAGCTCTTCCACTTTTATTTTATGCTCCTTTAATTACTTGTCATTTTTAATACATGTTTTGCACCTTAATTACCTTTTAATTCCAAGTAAGTTTTTAATTTGTGTTCTTTAAATTCTTGTCTTTTACCTTTCTTTATCATTTGACCAAGTTCTTTTTATCTATCTCATTCTACTTTTCCTTCTTTTTGATTCGGTTACAAGTTCGGATTAAGCAAGATTTGCTTAATCCATTTGCTTATTTTGATTAAAGTCTCGACTTTTCTTTCTCCTTTTTAGTCCTCATACGAAATAAGCCACGAGTTTGACAACCTTGTGTGCTTATTTGGTATTTTGCTTAAGTATTTTCAAAGTTTTCTTAAAAGTTTTGATTTTTAAGTTTTGATTTCATTTAAGTTTCGTCTTTTAAAATTTTGAAAGCTTTTAACTTTTTAGCTTATTATCATGTTTTGATTCCATTTCATTCAAGTTCTTGGTCACGGCTTATTAGAAGTAGCTTATTTAGAATTGTGCTTATTACGAATTTGGTACCATCGGAAAGTAAGGGTTCTCCACATTGCGACGACTAGCAATACCACATTCCGATAGTGACAGTATTGGCCTAGGGTTTTTGCATTCCGATCCGGGATTGCGATAGGAGTAACATTTCCTCATTCCGATTTGGGGATTGCGATCGCATATTGCGTTCGCTCTTTCCGACGGCTCTTGAGGCTTACTTAGACGAAGTGCTGCCTAATTTTCCTCAACCACATTCCGATAGGTGATATTCCGATAGGACACATTCCGATCTGGACTTCATTGCGATCAGGGGTGTTGTGTGACATTCCGATTAGTGTAATTTTAGTACATTCCGATCTGGGTTAGATTGGTATTCCGATCAGGAGGTAAGTGACAGTTATTCCGATCTGGGTCCATTCCGATCTGAAAGGTAGGTACATTCTGATTGCATCAATCGGAATATATTCCGATCGTGAGTATGTTATTTTCTATGTTTTGTCTTATTTAATTTTTAGTTTACATTTGAATACTTGTCTAATTTTAATTCTCGTCTTGCTTAAATTTTAAGTCATTTAATTAATTTACTTTTCAAAAAAGCTTTTAAATATCGCAACTTTCTTTTTAATTAGATTTAGATTTAATTTCACGTTCTTTTAATACTTACCCTTTACTTTAACGACATTTACTTTTAAGTCTTGCACATTTAAATTTAAAAACAACCAAAAATATTTGTTTCCACCAAAATAAAACTGAGTCACGTAGAGAACCTAGATCAATTCGAAGAGACATACTTAAACGAATCTTTTTACCTGGCCAAAAGCCTTGTATTAAGGGTCTAACACTCATGGACAAAGACCATTTCAAAAAACAAACACCTGGTCGAATAGGCAATGGGTTTATGTAGCAAACCCTAGGTTCAACGCTGACAATCGTAATTTCAGCGTTGACAAGACCAATTCCAACGCTGACAGAAACGTGACCAGACCTAAATATTTTCAACCACAGGGTAAGGGGTCTAAAGCTTCTTCAAACTTAACATGGAGACCCCAAGAAAGATCAAAACCCTAATGATAATGGGATTTCAATGACCTGCAACAGATTTAATTACATTTCAAAGGTCATTACAAAACCTATTGGGGTTAACTGGGTATTTCATCCTAAGAAAGATGAAAATGGGGTTGTTGTGAGAACTAAGTCTGTTCTTATTGAACAACCAGATGAATCCAAGTCTTTTAAGACTTGGGTTCCCAAAGAAAACTAATTTGTTTTCTTTATGTGCAGGGCATTCAAAAACAGGTCAATGATTATGGATATTGGGATAGTGGATGCTCAAGGCACATGACTGGGAAGGAAGACTATCTGACGAACTTCACTCCCATTAAAGATGGTGATAAGGTTTACTTTGGAGGCGGATATGGTACTATCACAGGCAAAGGAACCCTTCTCACCAAGAACTTGCGTTTTGAAAACATATTTTTGGTAAAAGAACTTGATTACAACATTTTTAGTGTATCACAAGTTTGTGATAACAAAAATAAAGGTCTGTTTACTGATACAGAGTGTTTGGTGTTAAGCAAGGATTATAAGATCCCTGATGAGAAATATATTGAATATAGAACACCTAGGCATAAAGACATATATAATGTGAATCTGAATGGGATTAGAAGGAATAACAATATGTCTTGTTTTTATGCTAAAGCCTCAGTAGATGAGAGTAATTTGTGGCACAAGAGACTAGGGCACATAAATTTTAAAAATATAAATAGGCTTGTGAGACTTGGCTTGGTTGATGGTTTGCCTGAGAAGGCCTTCCACAATGACCACTCTTGTGTTGCATGTCTTAAAGGCAAGCAACACAAGGTCTCATTCAAGTCCAAACAGGTGCATACTAGTTCTAGACCTCTTCATTTGCTTCACATGGACCTCTTTGGTCCAACCAATATAGAAAGTTTGAATGGTAAGTCATATTGCTTTGTCATCACAGATGACTTTTCTAGGTTTACTTGGACATTCTTTCTAGCTATGAAGAGTGACACAGCTGATATTCTAATTGATTTTATCACTCAGATTGAGAAGAGGTCTGGCAATGAAGTTAAAATGCTTAGGAGTGATAATGGTGGAGAATTTAGGAATAAGAAACTAGATGATTTCTGTGCCAGGAAAGGAATTACTAGGCAATTTAGTATTGCAAGAACCCCACAGCAAAATAGGGTTGCTGAGAGGAAAAATAGAACCCTAATTGAAGCAGCCAGAACCATGTTGGCTGATGCTCATTTTCCTATAACCTTTTGGGCTGAGGCTGTTAATACAGCTTTCTATGTTCAAAATAGAGCATTGGTTAACAAAATTCAGTACAAAACACCTTATGAGTTACTTTGGGGAAGAAAACCTAATATTGGTTTTCTCAGACCTTTTGGTTGTCATGTAGTAATTTTAGATACTAGTGATGCCTTAGGGAAATTTAGTGCAAAAGGGGATGAAGGCTACTTCATGGGGTATTCAGTGCAGAGCAAGGGATATAGGGTTTATCTTAAAGAAGAAAAACGTATACTTGAAAGAGTACATGTTAGGTTTTTAGAGAATAAACCTAGTGATCCTGAAAGTGGTCCTAATTGGTTGTTTGACTTGGAACCTTTGTCTAGAACTTTAACTTATATGCCTGTCACTAATCCAGACATTGTGAAGGTAGCTTCAAATATTGTAGAGGAACAAGTGTTTGATGTTTCAGGTACACATGTTCATGAAAAGGTTGGATCACAAGCAGATAAGACATCTCCTATACAATAATATGTTACAATTCCCATTTGGACAGATGCTTTTGCTGCTGCTGCTGCTGCTGGTGGTAAAGATAATGCTGGTCTCCAAGTACCACCAGATACAAACATGCATGGTCCTTCAGGCGCTGACAAAGGCAAATCTAGCGCTGACAAGACCAATTCAGACGTTGATGGCTCAGACGTTGACAACAACAGTTCAAGCGTTGTTAGCCCAAGCGCTGACAAACAAGGTTCAGGCGTTGACAACACTTCTGCACATCTTTTCTCTTCCATTTTTGAACAAGGTGAACCTTATAATATATATGAAGAGGTTCATCCTCATGTTGATGTAAGAGAGTCTGATGAAGAAGATATTGGCAACATGGAGAATGAGGTTGGGGACACCAGACTTTTTGAAGGAGGAGTTCTCACTTCCACAATGAAGAATCACCCCACTTCTCAAATCATTGGTGATATTATGACTCCAGTTCAGACTAGAAGATCTCATCAAGGTCTTGGTGGGTTTATTGCCAATATACACAAGAAGGTTGATACCCCTCTTGTGCAAGCATGTTTGTTTGCCTGTTTTCTGTCACAACAGGAACCCAAGAAAATATTTGATGCTCTCAAAGAACCAAGTTGGGTGGAAGCAATGCAGGATGAGCTTCACCAATTTGCAATTCAGGATGTTTGGGAGCTGGTTGATTGTCCCAGATATGTCAGACCTATAGGGACAAGATGGGTTCTAAGGAACAGGAGAGATGAAAGAGGCATTGTGGTCAAAAACAAGGCAAGGTTAGTGGCTCAGGGATATACACAAGAGGAGGGGATAGACTATGAGGAGGTCTTTGCACCAGTTGCAAGGATTGAAGCTATAAGGATCTTTCTAGCCTATGCATCCTGCATGGGCTTCACTGTCTATCAAATGGATGTCAAGAGTGCCTTCCTCTATGGAACTATTGTTGAGGAGGTATATGTGATGCAACCTCCTGGTTTTGAGGATCCAGAGAATCCAGATAAAGTGTATAGAGTCAAAAAGGCTATGTATGGACTTCATCAAGCCCCTAGAGCATGGTATGGTACTTTGTCTACCTATTTGGTGGACAATGGATTCAAGAGGGGCACCATAGATCAGACACTATTTACAAAGAAGAAAGGCAAGGATGTGTTGCTTGTCCAGGTCTATGTTGATGATATCATTTTTGGGTCTACTGATCCAAAGATGAGTGAGGATTTCTCCAAGCTTATGACAGACAAATTCAAGATGAGTGCTATGGGGGAGATGAACTTCTTTCTTGGTTTACAAGTTCAGCAGAAAGAAGATGGTATCTTCATTTCCCAGGATAAATATGTGGCTGAGATCTTGAAGAAGTTTGGATTTTCTCCACATGAAATGAGGGCTACTACTCATATGGATAGAGAACACCCTTGGGGAAAGATTGGAGATGGGAAAGATGTTGATGTCAGGCACTATAGATCCATGATTGGATCTTTAATGTATCTTACAGCCTCCAGACCTGACATCATGTTTGTTGTGTGTGCTTGTGCATGCCATCAAGTGACTCCCAAAGAATGTCACCTTTATGCTGTGAAGAGGATCCTTAGGTACCTAAGATGCTATCCTAGTCTTGGTTTGTGGTACCCAAAGGATTCACCATTGGAGCTGATTGCATATTCAGATAGTGACTATGGAGGTGATAAATTTGATAGGAAATCCACAACTGGTGGATGTCAGTTTCTTGGGAGCAGGTTGATATCTTGGCAATGCAAGAAACAAACAGTGGTGGCTAATTCTACAACTGAAGCTGAGTATGTGGCTGCAGATGCTTGTTGTGGAAAAGTTTTGTGGATTCAGAACCAGCTGTTGGACTATGGGTATAATTTCATGCATACCAAGATATTTGTTGACAATAACAGTACTTTATGCATCATTAAGAATCCTGTACATCATTCTAAAACTAAACACATAGAAATTAGACACCATTTTATAAGAGATTGTTTTGAAAAAGGTTTAATACAACCAGATAGGGTTGACACTGAGGAAAATGTGTCAGATTTACTAACTAAACCTTTTGATGCTGGGAGGTTTCAATACTTGGTAACAAGTATTGGAATGGTCAATCTCAAATAATATGTGTTTTGGAGTCTTTTTGTAAAAGTATGTACATGATGATGCATTGTTATTGGTCTTATGATGATTTAGATTTTCCACTATATTTTTCTAACACTGACAAAGGTTGCTTGAACGCTGATAAGTGTTTTTGTAATGTTGTCAGAAATATAATTGCCTCACGCTGACAAAGCTTCCCTCAACACTGTCATGTGTTATCGGGCGTTGTCAGCAACAATGTTAGTTTTGTGGTTTTCAATCTAAATGTGCAGATGGTGTTAGCCGTATACCATTGGATACAGAGTTGCTTATGGATCAATGGAGAAGCATTTGGACAAGTTTTTATTTATGGATGATGGTTGGAATTTTTAATTCCTATCTTGACATAAATTTTTATGTTCATGCATATTTTTGGCAACTTATGTATCATAGTTTAAGGGGAGGTTTTAGGAACCTTTAGGATGTTTGGGCATCCATATGATGCTCTTATCATAATTCTAGATTGTGTCCACAGGTGAGTATGAGTTAGTTTTACTAAATCATGAGGCACTGTAGCATGCAAAGTTGATATACTATGCATGCTGCCAAGACATTTTTGGCCTAGAATTGGTTGTGGTCTGTTGGGAGACTTGGGAATAATTTTGTTATGGGATTTACCTGGGAGTAACAAGGGATTTTATAAGGTAACTTGGTTGTTAAGAGTTTTGGTTAGCAAGGGACACTAGAGGACTGTTATGTCTATCTTGCTTAAGCAAGTGTGCATAACTGGACAGTGTTTGCCGCCCTATAATAATTATCAGCTTTTTGGTTATCTTCTCTAGGATAAATTACTTTGTTAAGGTCATTTTTCATTTTTAAACATTTTTATTTTTGGACGCTGACAAGTATATTTTCAAGCGTTGTTGTGACCAATTTAGACGCTGACATGGCTATAGGCAAACGTTGACAAGATTATAGCCGCTGGGCGTTGATAGGTTATTTTTAACCGTTGACACTCAATGGGTCCTACCCAGTTGTTACTTTTTGACATATTTTTAGGCCGTAATTTTGGGAGTTGTTACCTCTCATTTAATGCATGCGATAAACTTATACTTTTTCAATATTTTCATGATTGTGTTTTTGAAAATACTTGCCTATTTTTGGGCCAATCACATGCATTTTCTTCTCCTATAAATTTGGCTCCTATTTTTAAACAGGGTATCTATAACTCTTGTCTAACACAATTTTCTCTTATCAACTTCATCTTCATCAATCAATTTTAACAGCTTTCAACAATGGCACCACAGTCTAAACCGTCAGAATTGGAATTGGGGTTCAGAAGTCAACACAACATGATCGCGTATCTTGAAGCTGATGATACTCTGTTTCCCCAATACACTCAAATGGTGGCGTATTTAAACGCATCTCCTCTTAGGTATGCTCTTTCTCATGCACCACTCATTCCTGTCACACATATTAAACAGTTTTGGAACACTGTTAGTTCCTCAACAGTTAATAGAGTGACTACATTGACTTCTATTGTTCATGGGAGACTTTGGGTGGTAATTGAGGCTTTGGTACGCCAAGCCTTGCATCTTGATGATGCTGATGGTATAGCCACCCTTCCCATTAATGAAATAGAACAAGGGCTAAAGGCTTTGGGATATCCTTTTCCTGATTAAGGTACTTTAAACAAGTATCATAAAAAGGAGTTTCCCCCAGCCTGGAAGTACCTCATACATGTCCTCCTTCAATGTTTGGGTCACAAATGCACTGCACACAATGAGATCAATAGATCTATTGCAAGTGTTATTGTGTGTATTGCAACTGGGCAAAAATTTAATTATTCTAAAATGATTTTTGAGGGCATGTGTAAAAATAAGGGGAACAAAATGACTTTAGCTTATCCCCGATTTTTGCAAATGCTTTTTGATGTTCAAGGATACTGCACAAGGGATCATAATGATTTTTATGAGATCCCTGTGCAAAAGAAAGCTATTTTTATGAAGATTAACTCACCCCCCCATCGTGACCTACCCTTAACCCAAGCTATGCTTGTTGTCATTGCATCAGCTCAACCCCAACCAGACCCCCAACCATAAATTGACCCAATACCTGAACCATTACCTTCCCCTGAACATATGCAACTTAACCAAGAACCCTTCAACGCTGACACATTAAATGTTGGCGTTGATGTGCCTATTTTCAACGTTGACACACAACCTTCACAAACCCAAACACCCCTTAACAAACCCACATCCACCCAATCTTCCACACCATCTTCCACACCCCCTGAACATAGGTTGATGAAACGCCAAAGGACTACTAGAGTGTTCTCCTCTGGTGGTCCTAGCCATGTAGCAGAGAGAACCACCACCACAAGTGTGGTTGGTGACATGGATGAGGCTGGGACTATTGGTTCTGGCTTAGAAGCTGGCCAAGGCAGTCCCACCATCATTAAGTCCTCATCCATGCCCAATGAATCTGACTTGGGAGGTCAAATCCCCATTTTAGAAGAGGGCAGATTGGAACCAATGACCCTAATTGAATTGACGGCAGTCTGCATGAGCTTGCAAAAGCAAAATGCAGACTTAGTACAAGTTGTCAGCTCACAAGGCCTTGAACTCAAGCAATTTAGGGAGAGGATTGTTGTTTTGGAGACTGCAAGTGCAAGGAGAGGTATGGAGGAATCTTCCAAAGGGGAGGAAGATCCAATAAATCTGAGTGATAAGGGCAGCCATGATGGTCAATCTTTGGATGTTGCTGAGGCCCTTACAAGTTTGAAGAAACAGGCAGGTTTTGATACGTCCTTAGTCTCTCCTACCAACTTGAACTTATCATTTACAACCATGTTGGAAGAGATTGCAAAAGGCGCTGAGGCAGGGAATTTGGGCGTTGACAAGGAGAATTTGGACGCTGACAGAAATATTTTGGGCGCTGATAGAACAAAATTGGGCGTTGACAGACCTGCACATGAGGGTGATGTATCCCAGTCATCATCCATCATCAAGGAGGTTTCTTCACAAGTATCACCATCTACCTTACCAACAATTGCTCCATTAGATAAGGGTAAGGGGATTATGGTAGAAGAGGTTGTTCCAAAGGATGCAGCTCAAGTTGAGTTTGATAGAAGATTGGCTGCACAAATCATGGAACAAGATAGAAAGGAGGTGAAAGAGTCACCATTTGTTGTTACTTCAGAAGAAGGAAGTGATGGAGCTAGCTCAGACTCAAGTGTTATGATTATAGAACCAGAAAGACTTGAGTATGGAGAAGAGTTGGCCAAGGAGAAATTGAGAGAGTTGAAATTGTAGGTTGACTTTGATATGCCAGAGGTCGTTCAAATATATAATGCTTGGGAAGAAAGATGTATGGAGAATCCACACTTGACCACTTCAGATCAAATATGGGGTTTGGAGATTCTCCTTAGAGTTCAGAAGGATTGCCAGGTAATTTTGAAACACAAGGCAAGCAATATTCTCTCAGAGTTGAAAAGGGATAGAAGGGAGCTATACTACATGTTGCTCAAATGTCATGGAGTAGGATGGACTTATCAGAAATTGAGGGCATTGACATTTGATGAGTTGGAATGCAAGGCTTATCCCATTTGGGTGAGAGTGCAGGAAGCAAACACTCTCAGACTTCTTTCTGATGAAAGAAAGGAAGAACTTGCAGAAGAAATGGAGCTCAAGAAAGCAATGTTTGTTCCCAGACCAGTGAAAAAGGGAATTTCTCTTGAGTTTCCCAAAGATATGGATCCACTATATCCAAGTGAAGCTGTCATAAGAAAGAGCCTCAAGCTCTCACCATTAGAAGCTTCAGATATGGTGCAAGTGTTACCATTAGATTCCAGAAACCCAATTGTGAGCTATAAAGAAGATGAATGTGGGTTTTGGAAAATTGGCAGGTATGGCAAAGAGGTACACACTTTTACCACTCTCATATCTTTGTTTGCAAGTTGTGATAGAGAAGACTTGGTAGACCTATGGAGGTTGATGGAGACCAAGTATGAGGCTGAAGCACCAACTTCAGCTAATGGAATAAAACTGTGGTCCACATTTAAAAGAATGTGTGGACCAAAAGATGAGGATCCTGCTATTTGGAAGGATCTTGAAGATGACCTCAGTGGTCTTCAATGGAGATTATATTCAGCTGCTGGTGTTTACCATTTGAGCTCTACAAAGTTTGCTGAGTATCTACTTGTGGATGGTCAGTATTTCATATCCAAGGCTATTTTGGAGAAGATGAAAGACACTCAGCTAGAAATTGATTATTCAAGTGACGTGGCAAAAGACTTGATCAAATTTATTCATTACCAATATGAGAAGGTTTGTAAGATTCCTCCTAGTCCTTAATGCTTATTCAGAAACTTGATCATAAGAGTGGATATCAAGTTTAGGGGAGGATTTTTGGGAATAAATTAAGGCCAGATCACTTGAGCGCTGACAAGAGTTAAACAAGCGTTGACAAGAGCAAAACAAGCGTTGACAGCTCAAGCGTTGACAAGACAAAGTCAAGCGTTGATACATTGAAGACAAGCACTGATGGGAAGATATACTCTACGCGTTTATTGTATTCTAGATTACTTCTAGTAAAGATAGGAACAACAATGTATTTTCTATATTTATCTTTACCTAGAATAGCTGATACGTAGATTATTGTACAAGGCTTCTTATGTCTATAAAAGAAGACCTTTAGGTTAATGTTTCATATAAGTTTTCATTCGTAAACTACTTTCATTGTAAGCATGTTTGATATCATTAATCAAAGTGAAAGTTTGTTTATATCATTGTGTGTTCTTGTTTAAGTGTTAATTCCGCATAACACTTAGATTATCATAAGCATATACAAAGGTTTCTCTAAGTGTATTACTTGATCTAATCTCGTATACATAAAGCTAAATCGATCTAAGTTTGGGATCAACACCATTTGGGTTAACTAATGCACCAACAGTATTCATGGATCTAATGATTCGAGTGTGCAAACCCTATTTGGATAAATTTGTGATCGTGTTCATTGACGTAATTCTAATCTATTCCAAGAATAAAGAAGAGCATGGAGAACACTTAAGGACTATCTTGAATTTGTTAAAGGATGAAAAGTTGTACGCAAAGTTTTCGAAATGTGATTTTTGGTTGGACTCTGTTCAGTTTCTTGTTCATGTGATTGATAAAGATGGAATTCATGTTGATCCGGAAAAGATTGAAGCCATTAAGAGTTGGTCTGCACCGACAACGCCAACGGAGGTGCGACAGTTCTTAGGATTGGCTGGCTATTATAGACGATTCATTAAAGAATTTTCTTTAATAGATAAAACCCTGACCAAGCTAACTTAGAAGAATAAACCTTTTGTATGGGGAAGTCAAGAAGATGGAGCATTTCAGGTATTGAAGCAAAAATTATGTAGTGCACCTATTTTATCATTACCCGAAGGTAGCAAAGATTTTGTGGTATTTTGTGATGCGTCTCTTAGAGGTTTTGGAGCTGTCTTAATGTAGCGAGAAAAGGTGATAGCTTATGCTTCAAGGCAATTAAGGAAAAATTAGGAAAATTATACTACTCATGATCTAGAGTTAGGAGCTATAGTCTTTGCTCTTAGGTTGTGGAGACATTATCGGTATGGCACCAAATGTACGGTATTCACCGATCATAAAAGCCTACAGTATATCCTAGACCAAAAAGAACAAAACATGAGGCAACGTAAATGGATAGAACTGTTAAGTGATTATGATTGTGAGATAAAGTATCACCCAGGAAAAGAAAATGTTGTTGCCGATGCATTAAGTAGAAAGGATAGAGAACCGATCAGGGTCCGTTCTCTAGTCATGACTGTGCACAATAATTTGCCTGATCAAGTCAGAAATGCAAATATAGAAGCTTGTAATAAAGAAAATTTTGATAATGAAGGGTTTCGAGGTGAAGAAGATCATTTAGAGGTTAGAGCAGACGAAGTGAAATGCTTAAGAGGTCGTATGTGGTTACCTAAGTATGGAGGTTTAAGAGACTTAATCATGTTCGAATCCCATAAATCTAAATATTCCATTCATCCTGGTTCTGACAAAATGTATCTTGACCTGATGAAGTTATACTGGTGGCCGAGTATGAAAGCTGATATTGCAATGTATGTTCGTCAATGTTTGACTTGTGCAAAAGTCAAACCTGAACATCAAAAGCCATCAGGACTACTTCAACAACCTGAAATTCCTGAATGGAAATCACGATGGATTTCATCACTAAGCTCCCTAGAACATCTTCTGAAAATAACTCGATTTGGGTCATTGTCGACAGACTGACCAAATCGGCTCATTTCATTCCTATTAAAGAGCAGTTCTCACTGGAGAAGCTGACTCGTCTTTATCTTAAGGAGGTTGTATGTAAGCATGAAGTGCCTATATCGATTACTTCTGATCGAGACCCTCGATTCGCATCGAATCTTTGGAGATCCCTCCAAAGATCTTGGGAACGAATCTTGATATGAGCACTGCTTATCACCCCCAAACTGATGGGCAGAGTGAAAGGACGATACAGACACTGGAGGATATGTTAAGGGCGTGTGTGATAGATTTTGGTAAGGATTGGGATAAACATTTGCCATTGGCAGAATTTTCATATAATAACAGTTATCATGCTAGTATTAAGGCTGCACCGTTCGAAGCTCTATATGGTAGAAAGTATAGATCTCTTGTATGTTGGAGTGAAGTTGGAAATACCCAACTCACCGTACCAGAATTGATTCGGGAGACTACGGAGATGATAGTTCAGATTAAGAAACGGTTGTTGACAGCCCGAAGTAGACAGAAAAGTTACGCGGATGTGCGGCGGAAACCGATGGAGTTCGAAATGGGGGACCGTGTGATGTTGAAAGTGTGGCCATGGAAAGGCGTCATAAGATTTGGAAAGCGTGGGAAACTGAATCCCCTCTATATCGGACCATTCAAGATTTTAAGTAGAGTTGGTCCAATGGCTTATAAATTAGAGTTACCCCAAGAACTTCATGGTGTCCACAATACATTCCATGTATCTAATCTGAAGAAGTGTTTAGCTAAGTGTGATAAGAATATTTCGTTGGATGAGATCAGAATTGATGAAAAGTTGCATTTTATAAAAGAACCCGTAGATGTTATGGATCGTGATGTAAAGCAACTTAAGCAAAATCGAATAACTATCGTTAAGGTTCGGTGGAATTCAAAGCATGGCCAGAATTTACTTGGGAGCGAGAGGATGAAATGTGGAAGAAATACCCACACATCTTCGACTACAATAGGAAACGGGCATCGAAATAAAATGGATCTACGAGGGCGTAGATCCCTTTTTAGGAGGAAATACTGTGACAGTCCGACATTTTCAGGTAGATAATTTATCCTCGTATATTACTTTGGAATTTTATTTTTGTGTTGGTTCATGAACTCACATAATTACGGGAAGAAAGTAGGGCTTACATGCATAATTTAACGTCTTTTACGTTTAAACCAGAAACCCTAGGTTTACGTATTTACGCTTTTGTGCTTCGTTTTTTATGAGGCAAATTTTATTAGAGTCATTTCGTGCCATAGTTTCATATTTTACAAAAAAAAAAATCGTAAATCGACCCGAGGGCACGTAAATCGAGGAAACTAGAATCGAGGAGTACCCGTAAAATATTAGGGATGAGACAAGTATAACACTTGTCCCACCCCTAATAGGGGTGAATTCACCAAGAGGGGTTGCCTCTTTGGTGTCAAAACCTCACATAACCCATGAGACACTTGTCCCATGAGTTAGCTAAATACTTAAACTCAAACTTCCAACACACACTTCATTCTTGCATGTGTTAACAAGAAAATTTCTCAAACTCTCCCTCTCTCCCTCTTATAGCCATCCGCCATCACCCCCAGACCACCATTTTCATAAAATTTCAACCAAAAACATAAGCTATATTCAAGATATACTGAAAACTACATAAAAGAAGGATGATTTGAGGTGATTTCAAGTTGTGAAAGAAGGTTTCTATGGAGTTTTGGGGATGATTTGTAAAGAAAATTATACTCATTTGAAGATCACAAAAATTTGATTGAAAAGATTAATGATTTGGGTACAAATATCAAGCCTTATTCATCCAAATTTCATCATTTTCCATCATTTGGTTGGTATAAAGATTGTTTCTTTCTATCATCTTCTTATTTTTGTAAATGTACTTATCTATTTACTTTCAAGTTTATATGTATGATAGTTATGAATGGTGATCAAAGTGTTGTATGGGGATTTTGTGTCATTAGAATAAGTTAATAAGGCTAAATCTACAAGTAAAAGATGATAAAAACATCACTAGATAAGTAGGCTGTGGAAAATAGTAAGTTTCAACATTATTAATCGATTAAATAGATTATATTATTTGATATAATGATAGATAAATTTTTTAAATAAGTGGTTAGTTGGCCACACAATGGAATGTTAAAAATGAGCAAGATATGACCAAAATACTTTTGATGTGCCAATCTGACTAGTTTGTTTTGGACGGATTAAAAGTCACATTTAGGGGCTGTTTGAGAAGGAACCATAGGAGAATAAATCGTAGAGAATATTATTTAGTTTCTACAGAAAAATTTGGGGTTCTAAGTCATTATAGAACTCAAGATATGCTAAAAATGGTGAACATGAGTTTTTAGATCAGATTTCACAATAAGACATTTAATATTAAAAGACAACATGAGGTAAACTGATATATAAATAAATATGTAAAAGGGAATAATTGATAATAACTATTATAAAAATATGTTTATATACTATAAAAATAAATATCACATTTTATAAAAATAAAACTCAAATAGTTTTCTAACTACAACCTATATACATGACTTTTACGCTTTTCGGCTAAAACCGAAAAGATGGTGATTTCGCCAAATAAAAATTAGATGGTTGGACCCATCTAATGTAATATTTTTATAGAACATCTATTGATATATAAACACATATAACAAGCAAAAACCGACAAACCCGAGCTTTGTAACATATGGACCCGTCATTGATCAAATTAGCCTTGTTGGACCACTAGGCTCAACTAGTTTGGTTTAGCACTATTGGACTTGCTCATGGGCTCAACCCACTTGGGCCTAACATATGAGTAGAGGCCTGGTCCTAAATGGATAAATGGACTAATAAAACATATTGTACTCTTATTGGGCCTATTTGGTCTTAACATATAAATGGGCCAAAATTTGTGTAGTTGAATTAAGTTAACTAGATGCTTAAGAACTAATAATGTTGTGTAAAGTGGGAAAATCCCACTTGATAATCATGTTTAAGACTTGATTACATATACATAACAACTTTTTATAAATATTATTCGACATAGTCTAAGATCGAGTATTATTTGTTTAGGTATCCCGTGATCGCGACGCGCGCCGTACGCCTTAGTTATCGATAACCCGCTTTCCAAACCAACGTGAGTTCATAGCCTCACACTCTTTTAAATGTGTTATGAAATGTTTTATAAACTCGCGAGGGAGATAACATGCTAGTTTTAATAAAAATAGAACACAAGTGGTCACGATTGTATGCTTATTGGTATGGACCCGATTGATTTGATGACCCAATGAATGATTGAAATGGATTATTATTAGTTAGCTTATGTCACTATAAGTCCCATTATCATGAATTGTGAACTACCGGAAGTTGTTAGACTCTTATGCATAATAGTACGATTTGGGGAAGATCACCCCAGTTCGCGTCTTGACGGTTGATCCCCGTCGTGTCACATTGATTGGCAAGCGAATTTATGTATGAGAGGATTTATATAGCGTGATTTTAGTGACGACACGCTGATTTAAATGGGCAAATATTTGTCGGGTTCGCGACCCGTTGTATATTATAGAATGGTAACAATGTCATGCGGGTTATAACAATCCGATAATAATACCGATAATGGCAATACTAAGGCTGCGGTCTCGGGAATAGTGTATGATATATGACTTGAATTGTAATATATTGCCTGACTAGCAATATGGGGTCTTATTATTGATATTATGCTTTGTGTTCTGCCTTTATATAAGGTTTTTACTAAACTCTATGAATTCACTCGGTATTCGCTGATTTATTTTTTGTATGTTTTATCTCAGGTGCTTGAAGGTGAATTGGACGAAGATCGACTCTGATGGCCCACTTATTAATAATATTCATTCGAAATATGTTTTGTTTCTTCATGACTGTAAAAACTGGGGACCTTGTGTAAACTTTAAACTTTTATTCGGATGAATGTATGTTTGGCTTTGTACAACCCTTTTTGTGCGTTCTCTATGATTTGAGTTATTGTGCTAATCTGTAACACTCTATTGACCATTCCGCTGATCCGATACGCAATTTGAGAGTGTTACAAATGGTACTTGGTAATACTAACAGTACTTGTACTTGTACTAACGGTACTTGGTACATTTCAAATAATTCCTAACAATTTTTTTTTGTTGAAGATATAAGAACACCATAATCATATGATGAACATCGAACTGCCTTTTTAGGTGACTATTGTTGAGACGGCCGTCAAGTCCTTAACCAATGAAGTGTCTACCCTTACCCGTGACCGTGACAACCTACAGATGCTGGTCAAAGGCGAAGAACAGCTAGCCGCAGAATTCTAACAGTATAGGAGGCAAAGAAAAAGATAATTGACGATCGGCTGGAGGACATGGACACAAGGCTAGATCTAACACCCCCAACCAAATGGTATGCGCAGCGGAACTACAACATTTGGGTGCTAGGCAGTTATCGTTACACACAAGCTATTTCGAACGACTCAAAGAGACGTAGAAATTTAAACATTAATTAAACATTGTAAAAAAAACATCATTGTCTATTGCTTTCCAAACCCTATAGAAAATACAAAACAGAGTTGCGTTAAGGTCCCCACTGAATCTCAACCCAAAAGTACATTACTTGTTCACATGACATAACATAAAAGTTTTAAGTGATTAAAAAGGGAGGAAAGACAAACTAGACCGCCAAACCACAACAACTTCCATCCTCGCATGCTCTTTGCTTCCATATCATCGATTACCTGAAACACATGCTTAAAGGGGTCAACAAATAATGTTGAGCGAAATTTATAGGTTTTACAATCTCATTTTTGAACATAAGTATATAAAATCAATCACGATCATTTATAGAATTGTCGATCAAACAATCTATCATTAAAGGTTATTATCGTTAGCAATAGCTAATAATTGTGTTTAAGCTCATGACACTAACCCGTTAACTCAATCACCCGCATACATTTACCGGCATGATTAAGATGAAACCAGTGCCCCTTCAAAAGGCATCAGTTGCAATTATACCTTATTTCTTATCACAAGTTATCCATCCGCAGAGGGTACTCAACGTACTAGCTCTCGTCTCGGATAGGGTCGTCAACCTCATAGTACTATCAATTGTATAAGCGGCTATTTCCAATCCACACAACGATTAAACAATAGTTAATAGTTCATGAATATAGGGTCTTATGCAACTAGGTACTCAACACAATTCAGGCAACTTTCGGGTGCTACAATCATTCATGACTTATGTTCGTTTATTTAAAATAACATGCATCCCCCTCGTGGGTAAAACCATTTAAAAGTGTAATAAGCGAGGCTATAAACTCACCTTGAGTAGTAGTAGTGGTTCTAGCGAAGACGTAACGAAAATATCACCGAGGATGTGGTTGCCCCGGAAAATCTAACACGTGACCTAAAAATCAAAATACGAAAACCGAGTCAATACTCCGTGTACATTATTGTACTAAACACGCGTATACAAAAGTAGTTAATGCTTATAAAAACTCACGCCAAAACTCATACATGTGATTATTACTAGACTCGTACTATCTATCTATGTAATTAAAATGTTTCCCATTTTATAACTTTTGCCGGTACATTCCAAAAGTACGGGCTGTTTTCTATCACTTAAGCATCACTATAAATTACAATAAAATTTGTAAAAATCCCTTACAACCTGTAGAAAACCCATTTTAAATTCCATAGAAAGTTTTCACTTTTTAGACCCATTACTCATTACATTACTAGACGTAAACGTTTCGGACTGATTTTGCACTTTTACCATGTAGGACTTCTTTGGCTCGTTTAAAACATACCACTAGCTAATTTGACCCTTAAGTCTAATAATAGACTAAAAAATACAGGTTTAGCACCAAAGAAAAACTTTCAATTCTTTATAAAACTCTATCTATGGTCCCCGGGATTTGACCTAAAACCAAACATAATTTCAGATTATGTTGATTCTCATCTCCCGGTACACGAACTTTCAAAATAGTATAACTTTTGACTCGTTAGGAGTCGTAAGCTCATTCTTATACCAAATCGAAGCTAAGACAATGCTCTACAACTACACCCTAGCCTCATGACCTGTTTACAAATTTAAACCCACAAAAACATGCCTAAACAATCTGCCTAAATTTTCCTTCCTCAAAATCAATCCAACACTTGTTTCCAATCCATTCTAATATCACCTAAACCTATTGTAACACCCCCAAATTTATACAACTCAATACAGCGGAAGACTAGTTGGTGTTACAGGATAACACATTACTCACATCATAGACAACGCATAAAAATCGCATCGTTTATTAATAAAGCATTTCCATTCATAAATATCAAAGTTACATAGGTCCCAAGTCAATGTATTTCATACAGGTTTTACAAAATATTTGAATGGAAACTGTTGTTTAAGTGCGGGCCATGTATTCTTGCTGCCTTCTCGAGAATTACCTTCAAGTACTTGGGATAAAACATGTTAAAAGAAAAGGGTCAGCGATAACGCCGAGTGAATTCATAGAGTTTAATAAATTCCATCAATATAACTTTGGTATAAAATTATTACCAAAAATCATTTCGTACAAATCATTGTAATAGGCCGTAAAATAGCCAAAGTCATTTTTATACAAATCCTTATCGAAAATCATAACATAGGCATTTGCCTTAAAAATCATTATACGAGCCAATGTCGTAAAAAAAACATCATACAATACGTTTTATAACGTTGTATAGATTAAATAAAAATTGTTATATGAATATGGTTATATAAAACCAAAACACGAACATAATATCAATAGTATGACCCCGTATTGCTAGTCAGGCAATACATCGTAATTCGGTGCGTATAGTAGTATTTCGTTAACTGGATTATTATAAGTTGCATGACATTGTTACCTTACTAAACCAAACAACGGGTAGCTAACCCGATACTCAATTTGCCCATCTAAATTAGCGTGTCGTCACAATAATCACGCTTGTGTAAATATTCTCATACATAAATTCACTTACCAATCAATGTGGCACGACGGGGATCAACCGTCAAGGTGCGAACTGGGGTGATCGTCCCCAAATAGTACTATTATATGCATAAGAGTCTACCAAATCTCGGTAGTTCACAATTCATGCTAATGGGACTTTTAGTGACATAACCTAACTTTAATAATCCATTTAATTTCATCTATCGGGTCATTTAATCATTTATCGGGTCATACAATCGGGTCATACAATCATTCGGGTCCAAATCAATAAACAAACAATCGGGACAAATGGTGTCCTATTTTATAAAATCTAACATGTTATCTCCCTCGCGGGTTTATAAAATATTTCATAAAAACATTTAAAAGAGTGCGAGGCTATGAACTCACGTTGATGTGGGAAGGCGGGTTATCGACAATTCGGATGTACGGTACGTGCTTCAATCACGGAAACCTAGACAAATAATACTCGTGTTAGACTCTTGTCCAATGACTTTATAAAAATAACAATTATGTATACATATGATGATTATATATATATGATGATCAAGTGGGTTTACATATTATCGTTTACTCATTTTAGTGTTATGTGTCGATAACTTTTATACTAGTTTACTAGTTTTACCTATTTACGTGTTTTAGGTCCAATAATCCTATTATAAGTTTATTAACTTGTATTAATCCATTTCATACTTGTATTATCAGTATTTGTACTTTACATGTTGGGCCCAAATGGGTTAATCCCAATAAATAAGTTTATAAATGTTTTAGCCCGTTTTGTTGTATTATTAGTCCAATAACGTTAACTTAGCCCGTTAATGTCCGTATGTTTTATAGTTCGGGTTTTATCTGTTTTTACTTGTTATATATGTTTATATATCAGTATATGAGTTTATAAAAGTTTACATTAGACGGGTCCAACCGTCTATGTTTTATTTAACAAAAACGTTAATTTTACGGTAATAGCCGAAAAAGTCGTAAAAATCATGTTTATGGTTTTATAACTTATAAAACTTATCAAACTATCATTTTTATAAAATGTCCATTTATTTATCCTTATACATATTTATATAAATTTATTATATAAGTTAGTGGGTTTTAATTTACATTTTATACTATTTTTATTTGAGTGCTTATATAATACTATTATACTTTAATTTCCAAAATCTGATTTTTATTTTCATGTTCACCAAAACTGCCATATCTAGAGTTCTATATGAAGATAGAAGCTCAAAGTTTTATGACATAAACTACATGATATGTTCTCCATTTAACTCTTCTATAGATACTGTTGAATCAGCCTCTAAGTATTTTCTAAAAATCGTCCAAAACAGTGAACTCAGATTTGTACTCTAAACTTGTTTTGATCATATCTCACTCATCCTAATGATTCCATTGCATGGCCAACTCTCACATGTGTACAAGAAATATTACTTACTGTATATCCATGAATCTATGCCATTTTTATCAGTTCATCATATGATTCTTTACTGTTTTATACAGCCAACAATTTAAACAAGATTTTAGCCTTGTTTCTTATAGTTTTTCATCTTTTTAACCATGTTTATCAACACCAAATCCCCACACAATATTTTTAATCATCATTCATCATCATATACATATACATAAGTAAAAGAAATACAAGATTACATAATCAAAAATAACAAGAGGATGAGAAGAACTATCTTTATACCACCATGATGATGTAGGTTGTGATCAAGACATGGATTTTGATGGAGAAACTTGTGAATAACCAAGACCATCTTTAAGACCAGCATTCTTCATGAACACCTTGTGGAAAATAAGCCCCAAGACTTCATAGAAACTCCTCCTTGGATTTTATAATCACCTCCAATCTTCAAGTCTTCTATAGGTTTCAATCTTATGCAAGTTAAACATAAGATTTATGGTGGAAAATTTGATGAACATGGTGGTGGTGGTGGCAATAGGGATGACACAAAGAGAGGAGAAGAGAGAAAATGTGTGGTTTTTGCATGAGGGAAATGAAGTTAGTGGTATGTTGCAAGTGGTTTTGAGGTAGCTTAGCTTACATTGTAAGCTTAAGACAAGTGTTAGCTTATTGTTTACAACATGACACATCAAGTGTTGTGTTGTGAAGTGTTGGCCGGTTATAGTGGGGGTGGGGCAAGTGTCCCACTTGTCTCATCCCCATTTAATTACGGGTACTCCTCGATTCTAGTTTCCTCGATTTGCGTGCCCTCGGGTCGTTTTACGAATAATGTTTTTATAAATTATGAATCAATGGCACAAAACGAATCTAATAAAAATTGTCTCATAAAAAACGGAGTTCGAAAACGTAAATACGTAATCCTAAGGTTTCCGGTTTAGTCGTAAAGGACGTTAAAATAAAATCGTAAGTCCTAATCTCTTCTCGTAAGTGAGTTTATGAACCAACACAAATTTAAAACTCCAAAATAATATTCACGGATAAATTTATTTTCTGAAATGTCGGACTGTCACCAAAACGGTGTATGTAAACGTAAGCACGTAACGTTGAATCCTCCGGTTTAGACGTAGTCCATGCTACTTCAAGACGTAAATCCAAATTATTTCCCAAAAATAAGTGAGTTCATAATATAACATTAAAATAATGCTTTTAAATAATATCTGAGAATAAAATATCAACCATAATTTGACGGATTGTCACAGCATTTACCCCTAAACAGGATCTTTGTCCTCAAAGATCATCTTACTACTCGCTTCTTATAGAGTTAAAGCCATGTGGGTATTTCCTCCACATTCGGTCTTTTCTCACAAGTGTAATTCATTACAATACGCGAGTTTCACCAAACATAACTACGGGAATAAGATTAGGCTAAATGTTGACTTACTTTCTCTATCCATGATGTTCACGGGTTTTTGTGACAATCCGTCAATTTATGATTGATATTTTATTCTCAATATTTATTTGAAAACATTATTTTAATGTTACAATATGAACTCACTTATTTTTTGGGAAGAAATTTGGATTTATGTCTTGAAGTAGCATCGACTACGTTTAAACCGGAGGATTCTACGTTACGTGCTTACGTTTACATACACCGTCTTTGGTGACAGTCCGACATTTCAGAAAATAAATTTATCTGAGAATATTATTTTGGAGTTTTAAATTTGTGTTGGTTCATAAACTCACAAATTTACGAGAAGAGATTAGGACTTACGATTTTATTTTAACGTCCTTTACGACTAAACCGGAAACCCTAGGATTACGTATTTATGTTTTCGAACTCCGTTTTTGATGAGACAATTTTTATTAGATTCGTTTTGTGCCGTTGATTCATAATTTATAAAAACGTTTTTCGTAAAACGACCCGAGGGCACGCAAATTGAGGAAACTAGAATCGAGGAGTACCCATAAATAAATGGGATGAGACAAGTGGGACACTTGTCCCACCCCACTACAAAACCGGCCTAACTAGTGCACCACATCAATGATGTGTCAAGTTGTAAGCTATAAGCTTACACTTGTCTTAGCTTACAATGTAAGCCTTCCACCAAACAAAAACCACTAAACTAAAACTAGCTAAATCATTTCTAACATGCAAAACCATATACTTTCTCTCTATACTCCATGTATGCCGTCCACCATATCACAAACAACACCCTCATTTGATCAAAATCAACCACAAAGTCTCATGTTATTCATATACATGTTGATGCCCTTTTGAAGCCCTATTGATTGGTGCAAGTTATAACATCCAAGGAGGAGTATTCATGGTGTCTTGGGGCTGATTTTCCACAAGGAGTTCATGGATCATGGTGGTCTTGAAGATGGTCTTGGTGCATCACAAGTTTCTCCATCAAAATCCATGTTTTGATCACAACCTACATCATCATGGTGGTATAAAGATTGTCCTCCTCATCTTCTTGTTATTTTGATTATGTAAACATGTATTTTATTTCCTATTGTATATGTATATGATGATTATATGATGATAAAAATGTTATGTGGGGATTTGTTGTTGATAAACATGATTAAAAAGGTGAAAAACTATAAGAAACAAGCTTAAAATCTTGATCAATTTGATGGTTGTGTAAAACAGTAAAGAACCATATGGTAAACTGATAAAATGATGAAGTAGAATGGATTTACAGTAAGCTATGGGTCTTGTACACATGTGAGAGTTGGTCATGTAATGGAATCATTGTAATGAGTGAGATATGATCAAAACAAGTTTAGGGTATAAATCTGAGGTTACTGTTTTGGACGATTTTTAGAAAATACTTAAAGGATGATTCAACAGTAGCTATAGAAGAGTTAAATATAGCACATATCATGTAGTTTATGTGATAAAAATTTGAGCTTCTATCTCCATGTATAACTCAAGATATGGCAGTTTTGGTGAAAGTGAAGATAAAAATTAGATTTTTGGAAATTAAAGTATATTACTATTAAATAAGCACTCAAAATTTAATAGTATAAAATGTAAAATAAAAACCCACTAACTTATGGATTTTATTTATATAAGTATGTAAAAGGTTAAATAAGTAGACATTTTATAAAAATGGTAACTTGTTAAGTTTTATAAGTTATAAAACTATAAACTTGATTTTTACGACTTTTTCGGCTATCGCCGTAAAATTAACGTTTTTGTTAAATAAAACTTAGATGGTTGGACCCGTCTAATATAAACTTTATAAAACTTATATACTGATATATAGACATGTATAACAAGTAAAAACCGATAAAACCCAAACTTTAGGGCATACGGACATTAACAAGCAAAGTAAACATATTGGACTAATACTTGGACTAATAATTGGAATAAATAAGATAAAAACTTGTAACAAGAACTTATTGGGCTTAACCCATTTGGGCCCAACATGGAAAGTATACATACTGATAAAATAAGTATAACAAGGATTAAAACAAGTTAAAGAACTTATAATAAGTTTATTGGACTTAAAACACGTAAATAGGTAAAACGAGAAAACTAGTGTAAAAGTTATCGACACATAACACAAAAATGAGTAAATGAGGATATGCAAAACCACTTGATCATCATATATATATATATAATCATCATATGTATACATAATTGTTATTTTTATAAAGTCATTGGACAAGAGTCTAAGACGAGTATTATTTGTCTAGGTTTCCGTGATTGAAGCACGTACCGTACATCCGAGTTGCCGATAACCCGCTTTCCCACATCAACGTGAGTTCATAGCCTCGCACTCTTTTAAATGTTTTTATAAATGTTTTATAAACCCGCGAGGAGATAACATGTTAGTTTTTATAAAATAGGACACCATTTGTCCCGATTGTTTGTTTATTGATTTTGGACCCGAATGATTGAATGACCCGATTGTATGACCCGATAAATGATTAAAGGACCCGATAGATGAAATTAAATGGATTATTAAAGTTAGGTTATGTCACTAAAAGTCCCATTAGCATGAATTGTGAACTACCGGGATTTGGTAGACGCTTATGCATTTAATAGTACTATTTGGGGACGATCACCCCAGTTCGCGCCTTGACGGTTGATCCCCGTCGTGCCACATTGATTGGTAAGCGAATTTATGTATGAGAAGATTTCCATAGCGTGACCTTTGTGACGACACGCTACTTTAGATGGGCAAAATTGGTATCGGGTTAGCTACCCGTTGTTGGTTTAGTAAGGTAACAATGTCATGCGGCTTATAATAATCCAATCACCAAAATATTATTAGACGCTCCGAATTACGATGTATTGCCTGACTAGCAATACTGGGTCATACTATTGATATTATGTTCGTGTTTTGGTTTTCATAACCATATTCATATAACGGTTTTTATTTGATTTTATATAACGTCATAAGACGTATTGTATGATTTTTTACGACATTGGCTCGTACAATGATTTTTAAGGCAAATGCCTATATTATGATTTTCGATAAGGATATGTATAAAATGACTTTGGCTATTTTATGGCCTATTACAAAGATTTGTATAAAATGATTTTGGCTATTTTACGGCCTATCACAATAATTTGTACGAAATGATTTTTGATAATAATTTTATACCAAAGTTATATTGATGGAATTTATTAAACTCTATGAATTCACTCAGCGTTATCGCTGACCTTTTCTTTTAACATGTTTTATCTCAGGTACTTGAAGGTAATTCTCGGGAAGACGACAAGAATTCATGGCCCGCACTTAAATATTAATTTCCATTCAAATGCTTTGTAAAACCTGTATAAAATACAATGACTTGGGACCTATGTAAACTTGATATTTATGAATGGAAATGCTTTATTATTAAACGACGCGATTTTTAAGAGTTGTCTATGATGTGAGTAATGTGCTATCCCGTAACACCAACTAGTCTTCCGCTGTATTGAATTGTATAAATTTGGGGGTGTTACAGTTTGGTACCAGAGCTCTCGTTATAGAGAACGAAAGATTTTTAAAACTAAGGTTTTGAATAAAACATTTCAAAATCTTTTAACAATAAACATTTTTCTAAAAATGTCTAAAAATCTTTTGACTATAACGGTGCCGAAGAATTCCCGAGTTACCGACAAGGCCGGACTGAGAAGTGTTATTTTAATATATATATATAACTTGGATTATATATATACATATGATGTAATTTGATTACATGATTATTTGATGATCATTTTAATATTTATACGAGGTATTTATGCGACGTAGATTGTCACAAGGAACCCTAAATCCCCTAGTAAACTAATCGAAGCTATTCTCGTAGGAATTCTAGCTATCCTAGATCTAAACCAAGTTGTTGATATTTATGATCCCAACAAATGGTTGATATTCGTAGAAATGTTGATATTAGTTGATTGTGATATTAAAGAAGAATTGGCGAGATTAAATCTAATATAGATATCATGACGATCTTTCCTTATAGAGTGGAGTTTGACAAAACGTTACCACCTGGAAAGGTGTCATCTGATTCGTTGTCACCCAATTCTTAAACTTGAAATCGAAAGGGTGAATGTTGCACTTGAGGCTGTCAATGGAACCATTACCCAAAAGGCTCATGCCACTAATACCTTTTCGAGAAGTCTAATTAAATGTGTGAGTCAGCTCATGCTAGTGACTCATTTGATAATTATTGTTGTAAGAGCTATAGGATTGGAATTAAGTGTTGATTCATATCGAGCTTTTATTGCCCTATTAAGGTTTATAAATAAGGTTGAAGTATCGGAGAATGAGGTAGGATATCGGATCGAGTATAAAATTGGTTGAAACTTGAATAAAGTGAAATTTAACCCGTATGGAATATGAGATTGTTAAGAGGAAATTATTAAGTCATGTGATTGAACTATAAGGTTTTAAATGATTGTTGATTCGTGTTAAGGGTTGTTCCTAGGCCATTGTCCACTAACGAGGATGCCCAGTGTCCAACAAATAAATTGAAGAAATCTTCTTCTGAATTGAGACCGATGGATCTTTCGGGGCATGCGGAACACCTAATGACTCTTGTAGATTAGTATTCATTGTGGCATCTTTTAAAAATAATCCCTAACTTAACTGAGATATCAGTTGGTAGGATGAGTTCTGAGAATTGTATGACATAGTGACACGTAATGTGTTACGGTTCAATTTTGACTTGTTTGTGATTAATGAAAAGGCTACTTTTGATCGCTAAATTCTACATGTATCGATGTTATCTATCTTTTATTGCTTCATCCTGATGTTCGCATTAGTAATGCAACCATTGAACAAGTACTCATCTTGATTTGAGTTACGTTGTGGATTATTCTCTTTGTATTCCTGAGTGCCATCGAGGTCATGAACCTCATGATTATTTGGCTAAGCTCATTTCCTATCATATCGTAGTTAATTCTTGGTAAACAAGCTTTCATCACTCTTTTGCAGATCACTCATTGTTTTTATAAGATAAACCAGTATCCTTTGAGAAAAATTGAATTTTCATCACAATAAGGATTATTCAAGGTAAGATTTATAAGTGATTGATATCAAAATGAAGTTGTTTATAAGACGCTTTGGAAACTTAATTGTTTTCATAACAAGGAAAATATTTGTAACTTTATTTTGATTCTTATTTAAGAATTAAGCATGAAAATGTTTTTATTATAAAAATAATGATAAAATTTTGACGAACTGAGTATTGCATCGTAAATCTTGAAATTGTATATAGTTGCGCGCCTACATACAATTTGGAATGGACTATGCAAAACTGATTAGTAGTCACCATAAAACTAATAAACAAACACAACATTTTCTTTGAAGATTGTGAAAGATTAAATTTTATGAGATCTGCAAGAAGTGAAAAATAGGGACATAGTGTTAGGGACACCTACATATGTGCCTGTATCATCTATTCTTCTGAGTCGAATTTACTCATCTGTGGAAATTGTCTTATTTGACAATTGTCAATTCTTTCTTGTCCAATTCTCCCGTAGTGAGATTCTTAGGAAAAGTATTTAATTACCGAGTGTTGATACCCGACTGGATGTATCGACGTTCCTATCATTTCTTTTGATTTGATTTCATTTGAATGACCTGGGTAACGATCCGAGGAGCTTTCGAATGCGTACTCAAATTATGAAAACATGGGATATATTCATATTCGTTAAATGTTTTCGTCTTTATCTGAATTGAAATTCTCGATCTCGCGTAAATTATGCGTTGACCTTACTCTTTTAATGGTAGTTGTGTCTTCATATATCCTTGAATTTGTGAAGGATTATGAGTTATTATTAGTCTTTTGAGAAGTTCACATCTTATCGACGGCAATGAAACTGGAAAGTTGATAGTGCCAGTAGAATGGATTGATTGATTATGACATGACGACATTGTCTTAATTGATGGGAACTCGAATAGAATTCCCTTAAATAATAAGATGTTGATTATCAAAAGTGATGATGACCATATCCTGTATTTAGACTTGAAATTATACCATGAATGGTTGTGAATTAGTCATAGATATTATAATCTAGAAAGAACCTAATATGAATTTATTAAAAGATGGTTCCGTTATCTGAAACTTTAGGAGGTATTTGTTGGTAAATTACCTAGACTTTCGCCATTAAGGCAAGTTGAATTTGGTATTGATTATATTCCCAGTGCTGCACCTGTGGCATGTGCACTGTACGTCAGCACCATCTGAATTAAAGGAGTTACCGTACAACTGAGAGAGTTGTCAGAGAAAGATTTTATTCTACCAAGCTCGTTATCATGAAGAGCTATGGTATTATCATTCCTTATATTTATAGATTACTGTGAACTGAGTAAAATGACAATCGAAAACGATATCCATAACTCGAAATGGAAGATTTGTTCGATCATTTACAAGGTTCTAGCGTATGTTCTAAAGATTTGATCCTCGGCATGGTTATCATCAACTTCGCATCTGCGAAGAAGATGATCTATTCCAATCATTACATCCAAAACTTGTAATGAATATTATGAGTTTCACGTGATGTCGTTTAGATTGACTAATGCACATGTAGCATTCATAAATTGGGTGAATCACGTGTGTAGGCTGTAATTTGATAAATTCATGCTTGTGATCATTAAGGACCATTTGTTTGTTTATAAGTATAAGAAGGAGTTAGTAATTATTTATAAATTTCCTTGAATTGGCCGAACAATGAATGCCTGTACCTAATATTTAACATGTGATTAAGGACTTAATCCTTTATATGATTTAACCGTGTGATTAATAGATAATGGAAGCTATATTGACTTTTCAAATATTAGAACCATTAACGCTTAGGGATTAAAAACTTAATCCTTTACATAAAATGACCGTTGGATTAATAATGGTAAGATGTATGCATATAGACTCTTCAAAAATTAAGAGCCCTTTTAAGACTTTGAATTTTACCAAAAAGAAATGGAAATATGTTTTGACAAATGTTTTAACAAAGGATTTTTAAGGATTATTCCCTTATACACAAACCATTTAACTAAACTTCTGTTTAGGGGTAAATGTTTGTGTATACCTCAAGATAACTTAAGAAGGATTGAGTAAAACCATTTATACCATAACCTGAAAACTTAAAACGACAATTTTTGCTTTGCAACTAAGAAAATTTTGACCAAAGTATAACCAAAGATTTCTCGAACATTTTCGAATCTTATTAATTATATTAAATATTTTCGATAAATCAACAAAAATCGTGTTAATTAAATTCAAATTTATTTTGAACATTTTATATAATTGGTCGAACTAAGAAATTTAAAATTTTTACGTTTACGTTTCATAAAAATTAACTAATAATTATTTAATTAATTATAATAATTATCGACGCTTTAGACATCGGATTGAGCAAAACTGATAAACATAATAGTTGAGATAGAACTAAGACTTAGAAAATGTGAAGAAAGAATTTTCGAATAAATACGGTCATGATAATTATTCCATCTAGGAAGGTGAACGTAATTACTGACACATTATGCAAAAATAAAGAATCAATTAGGATATGTTCCTTAATAATGAAGGTGTAAAATATATTGCCGAACAATATAAAAATAAATAATGCTTGTAAGAAGGATAATATAGATAATAAAAAGGGGTTCGCGGCTAGTATGAACCATTAGAATTGAGAAGCCGATGACGTTAAATGTCTAAAAGGCCACTTGTGGTTGCCTAGATATGGAGATTTAGAGATTCAGTCATATTGAGATCTTGTAAGTATAAGTATTCTATTCTTGTCATTTATGATTTAATGTATCTTTGTCTGAAGAAGTTGTACTAATGAAAAATTTTGAAGGCATACATCACCTCATACATTAGTAAACATCTAACTATTGCAAAGGTCGTCATCTGAATTTGATTTAATTTGGGTCATCATCGACAGACTGACCAAATCTGCTAATATCATTCCTGTTAATGATAGATTCTTGATGAAGAAATTGACTCTTTTGTATTTAAAGGAGTTGTGTAAACATGGTGTGCATGTATCGATCATCTCTATCAAGATCCTCGCTTCGCATCGAACTTCTAGAGATTTGCTCAGAAGTCATTGAGAATGAATCTTGATGAGAGTACTATGTACCACCCCAATCGAAGGGACTAGGTAAAGTAGCGATACAAAATACTAGAAGCACTGTTTTATGCTTGAATGATTGACCTTTGGTAATAAACCGTATAATCGCTTTCCTTTGGAGAGATTATCATTGATAATTATCGTATTAGGATCAAGATCGAATCTTGTTAGGATCTAAATATTAGAGCATCTGTAAGCAGGAGTTGGGATGAAGACACCCGACATATACCCATTGTGAGTTGGACATGTCTTTTAGGTTTAAGGTTTCCTATGATGGCGAACCTAACCTTACAAAATACCCTACCCGCGAGACCTGAAATGATTGTTGAAATTAGGATCTGATTATTGACTGCCGGTTGTGGGCAGGAGGTTATGTGAATGTGAAATGTAGATCTTGAAGTGCCAAATGGGTAGTGAAGTTATGCCACAATTTTTTTTTTAAACTTGGAAAATGAATTCATGATCTGACAAATCATGGGATATAAGTCCCCGTTGTATGGGACCATAAAGATGATGTAAAAAGATTGGTTTGAAAGGCATATAAGCTGGATCTACCCTAGGACTTCAAAGACTACGTGAATTATGTTTTGTATATCGAACTTGATGGAATATCTATCAAGTGAGAATCTGATTATTCTTAGTAGATCTTAGATCGGCGAAAAGTTGCATTCATCAGAAACCCGTGAACATCATGGATAGAGAAAGTAAGTCAACATTTAGCCTGATCTTATTCCCGTAGTTATGTTTGATGAAACTCGCGTATTGTAATGAATTGCACTTGTGAGAAAAGACCGAATGTGGAGGAAATACCCACATGGCTTTAACTCTATAAGAAGCGAGTAGTAAGGTAAGATGATCTTTGAGGACAAAGATCCTGTTTAGGGGTAAATGTTGTGACAATCCGTCAATTTATGATTGATATTTTATTCTCAATATTTATTTGAAAACATTATTTTAATGTTACAATATGAACTCACTTATTTTTTGGGAAGAAATTTGGATTTACGTCTTGAAGTAGCATCGACTACGTTTAAACCGGAGGATTCTACGTTACGTGCTTACGTTTACATACACCGTCTTTGGTGACAGTCCGACATTTCAAAAAATAAATTTATCTGAGAATATTATTTTGGAGTTTTAAATTTGTGTTGGTTCATAAACTCACAAATTTACGAGAAGAGATTAGGACTTACGATTTTATTTTAACGTCCTTTACGACTAAACCGGAAACCCTAGGATTACGTATTTACGTTTTCGAACTCCGTTTTTGATGAGACAATTTTTATTAGATTCGTTTTGTGCCGTTGATTCATAATTTATAAAAACGTTTTTCGTAAAACGACCCGAGGGCACGCAAATCAAGGAAACTAGAATCGAGGAGTACCCGTAAATAAATGGGATGAGACAAGTGGGACACTTGTCCCACCCCACTCCAAAACCGGCCTAACTAGTGCACCACATCAATGATGTGTCAAGTTGTAAGCTATAAGCTTACACTTGTCTTAGCTTACAATGTAAGCCTTCCACCAAACAAAAACCACTAAACTAAAACTAGCTAAATCATTTCTAACATGCAAAACCATATACTTTCTCTCTATACTCCATGTATGCCGTCCACCATATCACAAACAACACCCTCATTTGATCAAAATCAACCACAAAGTCTCATGTTATTCATATACATGTTGATGCCCTTTTGAAGCCCTATTGATTGGTGCAAGTTATAACATCCAAGGAGGAGTATTCATGGTGTCTTGGGGCTGATTTTCCACAAGGAGTTCATGGAGCATGGTGGTCTTGAAGATGGTCTTGGTGCATCACAAGTTTCTCCATCAAAATCCATGTTTTGATCACAACCTACATCATCATGGTGGTATAAAGATTGTCCTCCTCATCTTCTTGTTATTTTGATTATGTAAACATGTATTTTATTTCCTATTGTATATGTATATGATGATTATATGATGATAAAAATGTTATGTGGGGATTTGTTGTTGATAAACATGATTAAAACGGTGAAAAACTATAAGAAACAAGCTTAAAATCTTGATCAATTTGATGGCTGTGTAAAACAGTAAAGAACCATATGGTAAACTGATAAAATGATGAAGTAGAATGGATTTACAGTAAGCTATGGGTCTTGTACATATGTGAGAGTTGGCCATGTAATGGAATCATTGTAATGAGTGAGATATGATCAAAACAAGTTTAGGGTATAAATCTGAGGTTACTGTTTTGGACGATTTTTAGAAAATACTTAAAGGATGATTCAACAGTAGCTATAGACGAGTTAAATGTAGTACATATCATGTAGTTTATGTGATAAAAATTTGAGCTTCTATCTCCATGTAGAACTCAAGATATGGCAGTTTTGGTGAAAGTGAAGATAAAAATCAGATTTTTGGAAATTAAAGTATATTACTATTATATAATCACTCAAAATTTAATAGTATAAAATGTAAAATAAAAACCCACTAACTTATGGATTTTATTTATATAAGTATGTAAAATGTTAAATAAGTGGACATTTTATAAAAATGGTAACTTGTTAAGTTTTATAAGTTATAAAACTATAAACTTGATTTTTACGACTTTTTCGGCTATCGCCGTAAAATTAACGTTTTTGTTAAATAAAACTTAGATGGTTGGACCCGTCTAATGTAAACTTTATAAAACTTATATACTGATATATAGACATGTATAACAAGTAAAAACCGATAAAACCCGAACTTTAGGGCATACGGACATTAACAAGCTAAGTAAACATATTGGACCAATACTTGGACTAATAATTGGAATAAATAAGATAAAAACTTGTAACAAGAACTTATTGGGCTTAACCCATTTGGGCCCAACATGTAAAGTATACATACTGATAAAATAAGTATAACAAGGATTAAAACAAGTTAAGGAACTTATAATAAGTTTATTAGACTTAAAACACGTAAATAGGTAAAACGAGAAAACTAGTGTAAAAGTTATCGACACATAACACAAAAATGAGTAAACGAGGATATGCAAAACCACTTGATCATCATATATATATAATCATCATATGTATACAGAATTGTTATTTTTATAAAGTCATTGGACAAGAGTCTAAGACGAGTATTATTTGTCTATGTTTCCGTGATTGAAGCACGTACCGTACATCTGAGTTGCCGATAACCCGCTTTCCCACATCAACGTGAGTTCATAGCCTCGCACTCTTTTAAATGTTTTTATAAATGTTTTATAAACCCGCGAGGGAGATAACATGTTAGTTTTTATAAAATAGGACACCATTTGTCTCGATTGTTTGTTTATTGATTTTGGACCCGAATGATTGAATGTATGACCCGATAAATGATTAAAGGACCCGATAGATGAAATTAAATGGATTATTAAAGTTAGGTTATGTCACTAAAAGTCCCATTAGCATGAATTGTGAACTATCGGGATTTGGTAGACGCTTATGCATTTAATAGTACTATTTGGGGACGATCACCCCAGTTCGCGCCTTGACGGTTGATCCCCGTCGTGCCACATTGATTGGTAAGCGAATTTATGTATGAGAAGATTTCCATAGCGTGACCTTTGTGACGACACGCTACTTTAGATGGGCAAAATTGGTATCGGGTTAGCTACCCGTTGTTGGTTTAGTAAGGTAACAATGTCATGCGGCTTATAATAATCCAATCACCAAAATATTATTAGACGCTCCGAATTACGATGTATTGCCTGACTAGCAATACTGGGTCATACTATTGATATTATGTTCATGTTTTGGTTTTCATAACCATATTCATATAATGGTTTTTATTTGATTTTATACAACGTCATAAGACGTATTGTATGATGTTTTTACGACATTGGCTCGTACAATGATTTTTAAGGCAAATGCCTATATTATGATTTTCGATAAGGATTTGTATAAAATGACTTTGGCTATTTTATGGCCTATTACAAAGATTTGTATAAAATGATTTTGGCTATTTTACGGCCTATCACAATAATTTGTACGAAATGATTTTTGATAATAATTTTATACCAAAGTTATATTGATGGAATTTATTAAACTCTATGAATTCACTCAGCGTTATCGCTGACCTTTTCTTTTAACATGTTTTATCTCAGGTACTTGAAGGTAATTCTCGGGAAGACGACAAGAATTCATGGCCCGCACTTAAATATTAATTTCCATTCAAATGCTTTGTAAAACCTGTATAAAATACAATGACTTGGGACCTATGTACACTTGATATTTACGAATGGAAATACTTTATTATTAAACGACGCGATTTTTAAGCGTTGTCTATGATGTGAGTAATGTGCTATCCCGTAACACCAACTAGTCTTCCGCTGTATTGAATTGTATAAATTTGGGGGTGTTACAGTTTTTGATGAATGCAACTTTTCGCCGATCTAAACTTCATCAAGGAATAGTTAGATTTTCACTTGATAGGCATTTTATCAAGTTCGATATACGATACATAATTCACACAGATCTTGAAGTCCTAGGGTAGATCCAACTTATATGCCTTTCAAACCAATCTTTTACATCATCTCAATGGTCCCATACAACGGGGACTTATATCCCATTATCTTCCAGATCATTAATTCATTTTCCATGGTTAAATTTTTTGGCATAACTTCGCTAACCATCTGGCACTTCAAGATCTACATTTCATATTCACATAACCTCTTGCCCACTATTGGCAGTCAATAATCAGATCCTAATTTCAACAATCATTTCAGGTCTCGCGGGTCGAGTATTTTGTAAGGTTAGGTTCGCCATCATAGGAAACCTTAAACCTAAAAGACATGTCCAACTCACTATGGGTGTTTGTCGGGTGTCTTCATCTCAACTCCGGCTTACAGATGCTCTAATATAGATCCTAACAAGATTAGATCTCGATCCTAATACGATATTTATCAAGGATAATCTCTCCAAAGGGAAACGATTTTACTGTCTATTACCAAAGGTCAACCATTCAAACCTAGTACAACACTTATAGTATTTTGTATCGTTACTTTACCTAGTCCCTTCGATTGGGGTGGTACATAGTACTCTCATCAAGATTCGTTCTCAATGACTTCTAAGCAAATCTCTAGAAATTCGATGCGAAGCGAGGGTCTTGATAGAGATGATCGATATAGGCACACCATGTTTACACAACTCCTTTAAATACAAAAGAGTCAATTTCTTCATCAAGAATCTATCATTAACAGAAATGATATTAGCAGATTTGGTCAGTCTGTCGACGATGACCCAAATCGAATCAAATTCAGATGATGACCTTTGTAATAGCTAGATGTTTACTAATGTATGAGGCGGTGTCTGCCTGCATAATTTTTCATTAGTACAACTTCTTCAGACAACGATATATTTAGTCAAAAATATCATGAATAGAATACTTATACTTATGAGATGACTACATCTCAAAATCTCCATATTTAGGCAACCACAAACGGCCTTTTATACATTTAATGTCATTGGCTTCTCAATTCTAATGGTTCACATTAGACGCGAACTCTTTTTATTATCTATATTATCCTTTTTACAAACATCGTTTATTTTTATATTGTTCGGCAATTTATTTTGCACAGTCATTATTAAGAAGTATATCTTAATTGAATCTTTATACTTTCTATATAATATGTCAGTATCTACATTCACTTTCTCCTGATGAAATATATATAACATGACCGTATTTATTCGAAAATTCTTTCTTCATATCTTCTATGTTTTAGTTTCTTCTTAACTATCATTTTTATCCGTTTTACTCAATCCGACGTCTAAAGCGTCGATAATTATTACAACTAATTAAATATTAAATATTCAATTTTTTTATGAAACGTAAACGTAAAGATTTTAAATTTCTTAGTCCGTCCAATTATATGAAAATGTTCAAAATAATTTTTAATTTAATTAACACGATTTTTGTTGATTTATCAAAAATAATTAATAGGATTCGTAATTGTTTGAAAATCTTTGTTTATATTTTGGTCAAAATTTTCTTAGTTGAAAAGTAAAAATTGTCATTTCAAATTCTAAGTCATGGTTTAAATGGTTTTCTCAATCCCTCTTAGGTTGTCTTGAGGTATACACAAACATTTACCCCTAAACAGGAGTTTAGTTAAATGATTTGTGTATAAGGGAATAATCCCTTAAAAATTTCTTTGATAAAATATCTTGTCAAAACATATTTCCTTTTCTCTTTTGGTAAAATCCAAAGTCTTTAATGGGCTCTTACTTTTTGAAGAGTCAATATGCATATATCTTACCATCATTAATCAAACGGTCATTTTATGTAAAGGATCAAGCCTTAAATCTTATGTTAAATATTTAAGTTACAGATTTTTATTGTTCGGCCAATTCAGGGCAATCTATAAATAATTATTAACTCCTTCTTATTCTTATAAACAAACAAATGGTCCTTAATGATCACGAGCATGAATTTATCAAATTACAGCCTACACACGAGGTTCACCAAATTTATGGATGCTACATTTGTATTAGTCAATCCAAACGACATCATGTGAAACTCATAATGTTCATTACAAGTACCGGATGTAGAGATTGGAATAGATAATCTTCTTCGCAGATGCGAAGTTGATGATAACCATGCCGTGGATCAAATCCTTAAAACATACACTAGAACCTTGTAAATGGTCGAACAAATCTTCCATTTCGAGTTATGGATATCGTTTTGGATTGTCAATTTACTCAGTTCACAGTAATCTATAATATAAGGAATGATAACACCATAGCTCTTCATGATGACGAGCTCGGTAGAATAAAATCTTCCTTCGACAACTCTCTCTCAGTTGTACGGTAATTCCTTTAATTCAGATGGTGCTGACGTACAGTGCACAAGCCATAGGTGCAGCACCGGGAATATAATCAATACCAATTTCAACTTGTCTTAATGGCAAAAGTCTAGGTAATTCACCAATAAATACCTCCTAAAGTTTCAGATAACAGAAACATCTTTTAATAAATTCATTTTAGGTTCTTTCTAGATTATAATATCTATGACTAATTCACAACCATTCACGGTATAATTTCAAGTCTAAATGTAGGATATGGTCATCCATCAAGAATTATTTAGATCACTTTTGATAATCAACATCTTATCATTTAGGGGAATTCTATTCAAGTTCCCATTAATTAAGACAATGTCGTCATGTCATAATCAATCAATCCATTCTACTGGCACTATCAACTTTTTAGTTTTATTACCGTCGATAAGATGTGAACTTCTCAAAACACTAAAAATAACTCATAATCCTTCACAGATTCAAGGATATTAGGAGACATAACTAATCTTAAAAGAGCAAGGTTAACGCATAATTTATGCGAGAGAATTTCAAATCAGATACAAACGAAAACATTTAATGAATATGAATATATCCTATGTTTTCATAATTTGAGTACGCATTCGAAAGCTCCTCGGATCGTTACCCAGGTCATTCAAATGAAATCATATCATAATAAATTATAGGAATGTCGATACATCCAGTCGGGTATCAACACTCGATAATCAGATACTTTTCCTAAGAATCTCACTACGGGAGAATTGGACAAGAAAGAATTGTCAATTGTCAAATAAGACAATTTCCACAGATGAGTAAATTCGACTCAGAAGAATAGATGCTACAAGCACATATGTAGGTGTCCCTAACACTATGTCCTTATTTTTCACTTCTTGCAGATCTCATAAAATTTGTTCTTTCACAATCTTCAAAGAAAATGTAGTGTTTATTAATCAGTTTTATGGTGACTACTAATTAGTCTTGCATGGTCCATTCCAAATTGTATGTAGGCGCGCAACTATATATAATTTCAAGATTAACGATGCAATACTCAGTTCGTCAAAATTTTATCATCATGTTTATAATAAAAACATTTTCATGCTTAATTCTTAAATAAGAATCAAGAATAAATTTACAAAGATTTTATTTGTTATGAAAACAATTAAGTTTTCCAATGTGTTTTATAAACAACTTCATTTCGATAACAATCACTTATAAATCTTACTTTGAATAATCCTTATAGTGATGAAAATTAAATTTTTCTCAATGGATACGGTTTTATCTTATAAAAACAATGAGTGATCTGCAAAAGAGTGATGAAAGCTTGTTCACCAAGAACTAACTACAATATGATAGGAAATGAGCTTTAGCCAAATAATCATGAGGTTCATGATCTCGATGGCACTAAAAAAAGAATAATCCACACGTAACTCAAATCAAGATGAGTACTTGTTCAATGGTTGCATCACTAATGCGAGCATTAGGAAGAATCAAGAAAAGATAGATATCATCGATACATGTAGATTTTAGCAATCAAAGGTAGTCTTTTCATTAATCACAAACAAGTCAAAATTGTACCCTAACACATTACGTGTCAATATGTCATACAATTCCAAGAACTCATCCTACCAACTGATGTCTCAGTTAGGTTAGGGATTATTTTTAAAAGATACCATAGTGAATACTAATCTATAAGAGTTATGGGGGTTCCACCTGTCCCGGAAGATCCACCGGTCCCAATTCAGAAGAAGATTTCTTCACTTTATTTATTGGACACTGGGCATCCTCATCATTGGACAATGGCTTAGGAACAACCCTTAACACGAATCAACAATCAATTAAAACCTTATAATTCAATCACAGGACTTAATGACTTCCTCTTAATAATCTCATACTCCATACGGGTTAAATTTTACTTCATTCAAGTTTCAACCAACTTAAACTCAATTCGATATCCTACCTCATTTTCCAATACTTTCATCCTTATTCTTAGACCTTAATAGGGCAATAAAAGCTCGATATGAACAACACTTAATTTCCAATCCTATAACTCCTTTATCAATAATTATCAAATGAGTCACTAGTATGAAACGACTCACACATTCAATTAGACTTCTCGGAAAGGTATTAGTGGCATGAGGCTTTTAGGTAATGGTTCCAATTACAACCTCAAGTGCAACAGTCACCCTTTCGATTTCAAATTTTTAAAAATTGGGTGACAACGAATCAGATGACATCTTTCTAGGTGGTAACGTTTTGTCAAACTCCAATCTACAAGGAAAGATCGTCATGACATCGATATCAGATTTAATCTCGCCAATTCTTCTTTAATATCACAATCAACTAATATCAACATTTCTACGAATATCAACCATTTCGTTGGGATTATAAACATCCACAACTTGGTTTAGATCTAGGATAGCTAGAATTCCTACGAGAATAGCTTCGATTAATTTACTAGGGGATTTAGGGTTCCTTGTGACAATCGACGTCGTATAAATATCTCGTATAAATATCAAAATAATCATCAAACAATCATGTAATCAAATTACATCGTATATATAATCCAAGTTATATATATATATTAAAATAACACTTCTCAGTCTGGCCTTGTCGGTAACTCGGGAATTCTTTGGCACCGTTTTAGTCAAAAGATTTTTAGACATTTTTAGAAAAATATTTATAGTTAAAAGATTTTGAAATGTTTTATTCAAAACCTTGATTTTAAAAATCTTTCGTTCTCTATAACGAGAGATCTGGTACCAAACTGTAACACCCCAAATTTATACAACTCAATACAGCGGAAGACTAGTTGGTGTTACGGGATAGCACATTACTCACATCATAGACAACGCATAAAAATCGCGTCGTTTATTAATAAAGCATTTCCATTCATAAATATCAAAGTTACATAGGTCCCAAGTCAATGTATTTCATACAGGTTTTACAAAATATTTGAATGGAAACTGTTGTTTAAGTGCGGGCCATGAATTCTTGTTGTCTTCCCAAGAATTACCTTCAAGTACCTGAGATAAAACATGTTAATAGAAAAGGGTCAGCGATAACGCCGAGTGAATTCATAGAGTTTAATAAATTCCATCAATATAACTTTGGTATAAAATTATTACGAAAAATCATTTCGTACAAATCATTGTAATAGGCCATAAAATAGCCAAAGTCATTTTTATACAAATCCTTATCGAAAATCATAACATAGGCATTTGCCTTAAAAATCATTATACTAGCCAATGTCGTAAAAAAAATCATACAATACGTTTTATAACGTTGTATAGATTAAATAAAAACCGTTATATGAATATGGTTATATAAAACCAAAACACGAACATAATATCAATAGTATGACCCCGTATTGCTAGTCAGGCAATACGTCGTAATTCGGTGCGTATATTAGTATTTCGTTAACTGGATTATTATAAGCTGCATGACATTGTTACCTTACTAAACCAAACAACGGGTAGCTAACCCGATACTCAATTTGCCCATCTAAATTAGCGTGTCGTCACAATAATCACGCTTGTGTAAATCTTCTCATACATAAATTCGCTTACCAATCAATGTGGCACAACGGGGATCAACCGTCAAGGCGCGAACTAGGGTGATCGTCCCCAAATAGTACTATTATATGCATAAGCGTCTACCAAATCCCGGTAGTTCACAATTCATGCTAATGGGACTTTTAGTGACATAACCTAACTTTAATAATCCATTTAATTTCATCTATCGGGTCATTTAATCATTTATCGGGTCATACAATCAGGTCATACAATCATTCGGGTCCAAATCAATAAACAAACAATCGGGACAAATGGTGTCCTATTTTATAAAATCTAACATGTTATCTCCCTCGCGGGTTTATAAAATATTTCATAAAAACATTTAAAAGAGTGCGAGGCTATGAACTCACGTTGATGTGGGAAGGCGGGTTATCGGCAATTCGGATGTACGGTACGTGCTTCAATCACGGAAACCTAGACAAATAATACTCGTTTTAGACTATTGTCCAATGACTTTATAAAAATAACAATTATGTATACATATGATTATTATATATATATGATGATCAAGTGGGTTTACATATTTTCGTTTACTCATTTTAGTGTTATGTGTCGATAACTTTTATACTAGTTTACTAGTTTTACCTATTTACGTGTTTTAGGTCCAATAAGCCTAATATAAGATTATTAACTTGTATTAATCCATTTCATACTTGTATTATCAGTATTTGTACTTTACATGTTGGGCCCAAATGGTTTAAGCCTAATAAATAAGTTTATAAGTGTTTTAGCCCATTTTGTTGTATTATTAGTCCAATAACGTTAACTTAGCCCGTTAATGTCCGTATGTTTTATAGTTCGGGTTTTATCGGTTTTTACTTGTTATATATGTTTATATATCAGTATATGAGTTTATAAAAGTTTACATTAGACGGGTCCAACCGTCTAAGTTTTATTTAACAAAAACGTTAATTTTACGGTAATAGCCGAAAAAGTCGTAAAAATCATGTTTATAGTTTTATAACTTATAAAACTTATCAAACTATCATTTTTATAAAAGGTCCATTTATTTATCCTTATACATATTTATATAAATGTATTATATAAGTTAGTGGGGTTTAATTTACATTTTATACTATTTTTATTTGAGTGCTTATATAATACTATTATACTTTAATTTCTAAAATCTGATTTTTATTTTCATGTTCACCAAAACTGCGATATCTAGAGTTCTATATGGAGATAGCAGCTCAAATTTTTATGACATAAACTAAATGATATGTGCTCCATTTAACTCTAATATAGATACTATTGAATCAGCCTCTAAGTATTTTCTAAAAATCGTCCAAAACAGTGAACTCAGATTTGTACTCTAAACTTGTTTTGATCATATCTCACTCATCCTAATGATTCCATTGCATGGCCAACTCTCACATGTGTACAAGACATATTACTTACTGTATATCCATTAATCTATGCCATTTTTATCAGTTCATCATATGATTCTTTACTGTTTTATATAGCCAACAATTTAAACAAGATTTTAGCCTTGTTTCTTATAGTTTTTCATCTTTTTAACCATGTTTATCAACAGCAAATCCCCAAACAGTATTTTTAATCATCATTCATCATCATATACATATACATAAGTAAAGGAATTACAAGATTACATAATCAAAAATAACAAGAGGATGAGAAGAACTATCTTTATACCACCATGATGATGTAGGTTGTGATCAAGACATGGATTTTGATGGAGAAACTTGTGAATAACCAAGACCATCTTCAAGACCACCATTCTTCATGAACACCTTGTGGAAAATCAGCCCCAAGAATCTATAGAAACTCCTCCTTGGATGTTATAATCACCTCCAATCTTCAAGTCTTCTATAGGTTTCCATCTTATACAAGTTAAACATAAGATTTATGGTAGAAAGTTTGATGAACATGGTGGTGGTGGTGGCAATAGGGATGGCACAAAGAGAAGAGAAGAGAGAAAATGTGTGGTTTTTGCATGAGGTAAATGAAGTTAGTGGTATGTTGCAAGTGGTTTTGAGGTAGCTTAGCTTACATTGTAAGCTTAAGACAAGTGTTAGCTTATTGTTTACAACTTGACAAATCAAGTGTTGTGTTGTGAAGTGTTGGCCGGTTATAGTGGGGGTGGGACAAGTGTCCCACTTGTCTCATCCCCATTTAATTACGGGTACTCCTCGATTCTAGTTTCCTCGATTTGCGTGCCCTCGGGTCGTTTTACGAAAAATGTTTTTATAAATTATGAATCAATGGCACAAAACGAATCTAATAAAAATTGTCTCATCAAAAACGGAGTTCGAAAACGTAAATATGTAATCCTAAGGTTTCCGGTTTAGTCGTAAAGGACGTTAAAATAAAATCGTAAGTCCTAATCTCTTCTCGTAAATTTATGAGTTTGTGAACCAACACAAATTTAAAACTCCAAAATAATATTCACGGATAAATTTATTTTCTGAAATGTCGGACTGTCACCAAAATGGTGTATGTAAACGTAAGCACGTAACGTTGAATCCTCCGGTTTAGACGTAGTCGATGCTACTTCAAGACGTAAATCCAAATTATTTCCCAAAAATAAGTGAGTTCATAATATAACATTAAAATAGTGTTTTAAAATAATATCTGAGAATAAAATATCAACCATAAATTGACCGATTGTCACAGCTATTCTAAACTCTTATAATCAATCACAACCACCCGAATCAGCCTATACTACTTAGAAAATAAAATCTTCGTAAAACCCCAATTCCTAAATCAAACATGCATTATGTTTATCCTATTTAAAAGCATCAAAAATACCATTCTAAACACAAACCCACAACACAAATTATCAACCACCATGAACAACCAAACACCCCCATTTGGCCGTGGGGGTGTTGGTGTTCAAAACACCCCAACCAAATTGATTTTGGTTGGTTTTTTGGATGATTATCCATTACCCAAACATTAATCAAACATGCAAAGGATTTAATTACATCAAAACATACTTTTGAAAAATCTTTGATTCTTGAAAATTTTTTGTTAATGCATGTTGTTATAAATTACATTAAAACACTTACAAAGGAAAACTAAGATGTGGTCTAAACTTGGATTTGTTAAAAATCAAAGGGAAAAAAATTGGTGGTGGTGGTGGTGGTGTGGAGGCCGACGGCTAATAAGTGTGAAAACACTTATCCTTTTACCACTTAATTATAATAATAACCAAGCCAAAACGTGTATTTTATGTAGTAAATATTGGAATTATGCGTGGTTTATGTTTTTGTTGTGATTTAGGATCAAAATGTGAAAAGGGAAGAAAACACGGGCTTTCACGGGCTTTTACCGAAGAAAAAGACAAAAGACGAAGTCAAAAGATCAAGAGTGCAAAAAGAACAGAAGTCCAAGGCCTATTATGAAGATTTATCGAAGAAAAAGTCTAAAGACGGAAGTTTATTGAAGTCGAAGAACTCAAGTCTAATAAATGAAGAAATTATAAGACGAGTTCAAATAATCCCGAGACAAAGTCGAAAAAGTCGAAGAATTTATAAAGACGAAAAGACGAGAAAAGAAAGGAAGCATCAAGACATACTAATCCTCCTATAAATACCCTCCTAATGTGTCATTAGGAGGTGTTCGCTAAATTGACAACTTAGTCTTTCCAATTTATTTTTCCTTGCACTTTCATATTGTCATTTACATAATTTTCATTTAAATTCTTGCCTTTAATTTCAAGTAAGTCTCTTAATTTTATTGTTGAATCTTTAATTTTAATCAAGTTTTATATTAATCTCTCCTTCCACCTTTCTTATTTTTGTTAATCTTTATGCTTATTTGCTTATTGTTATGCTTAATTGATTGTTGTTATGCTTTTATGTTTTTGATTGTGGTAGCTTATTGATTTTATATATTATTGTGTGCTTTTCTTAATTTTAATCAAGTGTTTTTAAAAAGTTATTTTATAAAAAGTTGATTTTAAATATTTTATTATTTATTGTTTTTAAAAGTTTTTAAATTTTGGCTTATTTACTTTTTCTTAAATTTTATTTATTTTAAGTTTTGGTTAAGTGCTTATTGGATTTTTGCTTATTTTTTGTTTTTGCTTATTTGTGTTTTATTGTTATCCGAGTTTTTCATAAACCCTTAAATTCCGAATAGCCTCCATATTCAGTATTCCGAATAAGAAAGTTATAAACATTCCGGATAGCATGCTAAATCAGTATTCCGGATAGTTGCATCACATCGATTCCGGATAAACTCCAAATCCATATTCCGGATAAGTGTTTAAATGGGATTCCGGATTGCTGAAGAAACAGGTATTCCGGATATGGGAAGTTTGTATATTCCGGATATGGTAAAGAATCTGTGATTCCGGATGACTTGGAGGACTCGTATTCTGGATTGTGACAATTCATATATTATGGATAACTACTTAAACCCGTATTCAGGATATTATCCAAGACATACATTCCGGATAGTAGCTAGGAAAGGTGGATTCCGGATATGAGCTTGAACTTATATTCCGAATAACAAAGAGATCAAGGATTCCGGATAAGCAGAGCAAGAAGGTATTCCGGATTGTAAGGAGAATTCGTATTCCATATAGTGTCTGGAATTATTATTCCGGATAGTGACAACTTTATGGGATTCCGGATTTGTTCATGCAACTGGATTCCGACTTAGGTTTGGTTTATTTCCTGTTTTTAATCTCAAGCATTTATTTTTCCCGCCATTTTTCTTTAGTGTTATTTTAAATATTTTATCTTATAATTATTTTAAATTTGCATTTTAATTAAGTTTTCAAATTTACTTTTCATCAAGCTTTAATTTTTCACCATTTACTTTTTAATCATTTTTAGCTTTATTTAACTTGCCATTTACGTTAAAGTTTTGCAATTTAATTTTAAACAACGACCAAAAATATTTCTTTTCACCAAAAGACGACTGAGTCGCATTTTCAACATAAGTCCATTCGAATTGAATCGAAAAAGAACCTATTAAAATCTAGTTTCAAAATGGCGCCGCTGCCGGCTCTTTTCGTGAAGATTAACGATTTTCTGTGAGAGACTCGTTGAATTTTGGGATCCGTTCACTCGTGAACGTTATTTTTCTTGCTTAAAATTTTTCAAAAATCCATTAAAATTAAAAATTTTTAAAAATACAAAAACATTAAAAAACTTATAAAAAGCATTTCTTTTTAAAAGTTTTGCACTAAAAAGATTTTATTTTTACAAGTACATATATATTCTCTATTTCTTTGGTATCTTTTTCTTTTTCTTTTGCAGGTGTATGCGTACTAGATCTTCATCTTATTTAGAGCCCGAGACTCGTGAAGATTTGGATATGGCTGGTGTGCACAACAACAATAACCCACCGCACCTCAACATGAATAATAACAACCATCTTCCACAGCCTGACTTACGAACGATGGAGGAGCTGTGTCAACCTACGATGAATGAACGCGGAGGACCGATTGTGCCGATGCAAATCACGGCTCCAGAGTTTTCGTTGAAGCATCACATGATCCAACAAGTCCAAAATACTTGTCCATTTCGCGGATTACCGGATGATGATGCCAACAAACATCTCGACAAATTCATTACCGTTACTCAAAGCATGAAGTTGCCTGGTGTTACTATGGATTTTCTTCGCCTTCATCTATTTCCACACACTTTATCCCACCATGCCAAAAAATGGTTTGATCGTCTTCCGAAGAATTCAATTCGTACTTGGGACGAGATGACTCAACGATTTTTGTCGCGCTACTTTCCACCATCCATGGTCACGAGCCTTCAGAATCAAATCAGTGGATTTACACAAGAACCTGATGAATCACTTTTTGATGCTTGGGAACGATATAATGTTTTGATCGATCGATGTCCAAACCACAACATGCTCCTCGTCACCTTAATTGATACTTTCTACAACGGTTTAACTTTTCGTGATCGTGATACGATTAATGCAGCCGCCGGTGGCACATTTATGAAAAGAAGACCCGAGGAGTGTAGAGAGCTTATAGAGAACATGACTACTCACCACAAAAATTGGGATTCATCCGCATCTTCAAGGAATAACCCGAGAGTCAATGTTTCTTCTACTTTATAACACACCGAGATGACCGAATTCGCCCGCATGATGGCCGAAATGAACAAAAGTATCCAACTGTTGGTTACAAATCAACAACAACAAGTTAAAGTTGTAGCACTTTCTTGTGAGATCTGATGTGGTCCTCACTCATACACTGATTGTCCTTCTACTCATGACAATACGGAAAACGTGTATGCGGCTCATGGTAACTATTCAACGGAAAGCTATCAAGCCCGACCTCAAGGTGATCGTAACTTGCTAAGTTACCGTTCTAACAACTTTCTTTCACCCGGTTTTTCTCCTCAAAACCACAATCCCAAGAACTAGAATAGAAGCACTCCAAACCCACCTCGAGCTTCTAATCCTTATCACCCACCCACTCAACAAGCACCACCCATTAATCAAGATGTTGAAACTTTCATGAGGACCCAAGGAGAGCTAGTTAAGAATCTGCAAAGCCAAATCATCAACTTGAAATGAGATATCACTAAGCAAGGGAATGATATTAGAACCGAGCTTTGACATGATATGCAAACCTCTTTTAGAAATCAAACAAATGATTTAAATAATATGCTGGCTAGTTTCCTCCCAAGTACTCAACCCTCTACTTCGGGCTCTCTTCCTTCAAACACCGTCACCAACCCAAGAGCGAATGTGAGTGCTATTACTACACGCAGTGGAGCTACCTTAGTAGGACCATCTATCCCTCCTCCAGTTACTCCATCTACACCTCCTCCACCACCATTTATCCCTCCTACTCCCACACCTAGTATTAGTTCTCCATAACTGTCTCCACCTCTTACTGAAGAAATTCCCAAGAAACACCCTTCACCAACCCCACCTTCCACCTTTAAACCTTCAACATCTCAACCTTTACCTGCTACACCTTCCACCTTTAAACCCAACATCCCTTATCCTTCTCGGTTAGACAAGAGCAAATTGCTTACTAAAGAGGATGCTCAAATCACTTCTTTTTTGAAGATGATATCACAAATGACCTTCAACATTAGCCTCGTTGAAGCACTCGTCCAAATGCCGAAATTCGTCAAAGCATTCAAGGAATTGCTTAACAAGAAGGAAAAGATGGCTGAGTTTGTCAACGCACGCTTAAACGAAAACTGTTTTGTAGTTATTCTTAAAGAACTTCCAAAAAATCTTGGAGATCCCGGTCGTTTCGTGTTGCCTTGCATTTTTAACAAAATCGAAGAATTTACTGCCTTAGCTGATCTCGGGGCAAGTATAAATCTGATGCCTTTAAGTGTTTGGAAAACACTATCATTACCCGACCTTACTCCAACAAAGATGACTCTTGAGCTATCAAATCACACTCTCGCTTACCCCGTTGGTATTGCCGAAGATGTGTTTATTAAAGTTGGCACCTTCACTTTTCCGGTCGACTTTGTTGTTGTAGATTATGAAATGGACCCTCGTATTGCGTTAATACTTGGACAGCAATTCTTGAGAACCGGAAAATCTTTAGTTGATGTTGCCGAAGGTGAGTTAATCTTAAGGGTCGGGAATGATGCACAAGTCTTTAAACTGGGGAAGATCACAACCAAACCCAATGGAAGAGAATCAGCGAATATGATTAATTTGCTTGATGATTTTGTCGTCTACAACAATCCTCTTTTCGATTCTTGCTATGATAATCCACTTTTCCAAGATGATGTGGATGATTCTCTCTCCAATTTAGATCCCCCACCAATTTATGAGTCTCCACCAACCTATGATGATTATGGATGATTCTGTTGATTTTTGTTCTGAGTATAAAGACATGCCAACATACGATGACTTTGATGATTTCGATACTCTTTTGAGTGATTCTTCACATGATGACCATGTTCCTACTTTTGATGAAGATCCTCCAACAACAATGCTTGATCCTACTTTGGATGAATACTCATTTGAGGAAGATTTTGCTACTTTTCTCAACACTTACTTCCCAAATGAGAATGATTCTCCTCCTTTGGACATTGATGATGCTCTTTATCCTCATTTGGATATGAAGAAACCCGTTTCAAAGGAGAAGAAGACGGAAGACACCGATATCCGTAGTACCTATATTTTGACACCTCTCTATCCACCTTTCTTAGATGAGATTGTGCGATTTATGAGCGGATCTTCTTCAAGGTCTACTGAGCCTGAGTGTTATTTTCCTTTAAAGGAAAAGGTGTTCGATCCCGGTATTGCAATTTTTAAGCAATCTCAGTATCCATCTGATGAAATAAAAGGAAAGATTTTTGGAACTTCTGGAGATATGCGTGCGCTGCATCACACTTGCTACCATCGTGCTCAATATTTGCTTAAGGGAACCTTGCCTACTCTTCTTTGGCTTGCCTTGTTCGCCTTAAGCTTGTGCTATTTGATGGACGAAAACCATGTATTTGATCCCGGTGGATGTTCTTCAAGCTTCTTTCCATGCTAATCAAGGTCTAGTCAGGCTCACGACTCGGTGAACAAAAACAAGCGCTTCTTGGGAGGCAACCCGCAATATCTATCCTTTTTCTCTGTTTTTATAACAAGTGTAGGGGAGACCCTAGTATGTTTTTGTTGTTTTCTTTCTTATGATGTGCAGGGATTCGATCTTTTAAAGATCCATTCTTGATGACTTTTGACGACCCATGATCCCATGTATCCGTCTTCCCGATTCCATCCTAAACTCTTTTGATTCACTATTTTATATTTCAATATGAAAATAAGAATCACTTTAGTTGTCTCTTCCTTAGCGAGATTTAAACAACGTGCACAATGTCCTAAGTGTAGGGGAGTTTAGTCCCACATACTTAAACATTGAGGACAATTTTTATATTAAGTGTGGGGGGGACTTCTATCGAAGTTAAGTGGGGTTTTCCTTGTATTTGTCCTTATTTTAACCGAAAAATTGATTTTTCGAGATTTTCAAAATTTTTGATCTATTTTGACCTTGTAGTTTTTCCTTTGTTATAGTTATTTTATTTTGTTGCTAGAATAAATTTTAATAAAGTGGTTTTAATTTTTAAACATTGTGAATCTTTTGACTCAACTCGAGTTTACTTATCCAAGTTTACTCTAGCTAGTATCCTTAACGTGTTAAAGTCAAGTTTTGCTAGGCTTTTATATAGGGAACTTTAAAACGCGAAAGTCTTAACTCTTACGGGTTAAGAACGAGAACTTTTCGCAAGTTCCTATAATTGATCCTAGAAAGTTGTTTATCAAGGGAAATTTAAAATGCGAGTTCTAAACATGAAAAAGTCTAAGAAGTTGCAAGATCCTATGGATGACTAGAAAACCCAAAACTTTGATTTAATAGGCTAAGCATCCACGAGTTTCATTCCTTTAGATTTTAAATTGTGGAGAACGAGAGATGATAGAGTCAATTATAAGTTTGGTATTCTTTCATGAATTTATGTGAGTTGATTATAAGCTTTTTCTCCCATCGCTTGTTAATAAATTTAATTGCAATAAATAAGGTCGTACGATTTGAAAAGTTACTTAGCTTCTAGCACGAGACCGTTTAAAAGTTGCTCGGTATTAATTAGAGTTCATAGCCAAGGCATAACTTATTGAAGCGGGATGCGAAGATTGGCGAGTCCGAAAAGGCCCTAACAAGGCATGAGGGCTACATTTTGTTGCTAAAGATCCCAGGTGATGTGAAGAATCATTTATCAAAAATCAATATGAAGGATCGAGACACACGACGAAAAGCAAATACTCCCGTAAATATCATGGAGAAGTCTATCCAAAAAGGCCCTAACAAGGTATGAAGATAAATAAATCCAAGTCCTAAAAGGAGGAGGATCGTTGTATATCAAAATCCCAAGTAAAGATTGGAGAAAAATGAAGAAGTCGTGGTCCAAGTATGAAGAATCTCTCAAAACTTCAAGTAAAGAAATTCCTATTATGAAGAGAAGACCATTATTTCATAAACGTCTCTCCAGATTTGAAGTATGAAATCAATGCCAAATATCGATCCGAGAAAGGTCTCAAATCGTCAAGCGAGTTATGCCAAGATATGAACTTTATGAGGTCCCGAGAAGCAGTTTTAAAAGATTTTGTTCTTTAGCTAACTATTGATTAAATCGTCCTTCTTTATTTTCTACCTAAATAACTATCGAAATAAGTCAACAATGCATCCTCGTGATCATTCAAGACAACAATAAAATATAAGAGATACACCTAAGGATAAGGGAGTCTAAGTGAATAATTGAGCCACATGAGTTTGTGTTAGTTTGCTGACTTATAATAACAATGATCTCGTTTTTAAGCTTGGTTTGGGGAACGTGAAACTTGAGGATGATAAACATTCATGACATTCCAAAACCCTAAGGTAAGTCTTTGATCTTTTTACTTGTTTTCTTTCTTTAAATATTTTGTAATTTTCTATCTCTTTAATAAAGGCCAAGGTGGATTGATTATGATAAAAAATGTAAAACTTGCATTGTAACTAATGCATTACATGAGGGCATTGCAATGGTCAAGTGTAGGGGATTTAATAAGTGTGAAAACACTTATCCTTTTACCACTTAATTATAATAATAACCAAGCCAAAACGTGTATTTTATGTCGTAAATGTCGGAATTATGTGTGGTTTGTGTTTTTGTTGTGATTTAGGATTAAAATGTGAAAAGGGAAGAAAACACGGGCTTTCACGGGCTTTTATCGAAGAAAAAGACAAAAGACGAAGTCAAAAGATCAAGAGTGCAAAAAGAACGGAAGTCCAAGGCCTATTCTAAAGATTTATCGAAGAAAAAGTCTAAAGACTGAAGTTTATTGAATTCGAAGAACTCAAGTCTAATAAATGAAGAAATTATAAGACGAGTTCAAATAATCCTGAGACAAAGTCGAAAAAGTCTAAGAATTTATAAAGACGAAAAGACGAGAAGAGAAAGGAAGCATCAAGACATACTAATCCTCCTATAAATACCCTCCTAATGTGTCATTAGAAGGTGTTAGCTAAATTGACAACTTAGTCTTTCCACTTTTTTTTCCTTGCACTTTCATATTGTCATTTACTTAATTGTCATTTAACTTCTTGCCTTTAATTTCAAGTAAGTCTCTTAATTTTGTTGTTGAATCTTTAATTTTCATCAAGTTTTATATTAATCTCTCCTTCTACCTTTCTTATTTTTATTAATCTTTATGCTTATTTGCTTATTGTTATGCTTATCTGATTGTTTGTTATGCTTTTATGTTTTTGATTGTGTTGGCTTATTGGATTTATAGCTTATTGTGTGCTTTTCTTAATTTTAGTTAAGTGTTTTTAAAAAGTTATTTTATAAAAAGATGATTTTAAATATTTTAGTTTTTCTTAAAATTTATTTGGTTTAAGTTTTGGTTAGGTGCTTATTGGATTTTTGCTTATTTTTAGTTTTTTCTTATTTGCGTTTTATTGTTATCCGGGTTTTTCATAAACCCTTAAATTCTGAATAGCCTCCATATTCAGTATTCCGAATAAGCAAGTTATAAACATTCCAGATAGCGTGCTAAATCAGTATTCCGGATAGTTGCATCACATCGATTCCGGATAAACTCCAAATCCATATTTCGGATAAGTGTTTAAATGGGATTCTAGATTGGTGAAGAAACATGTATTCCGGATATGGGAAGTTTGTATATTCTGGATATGGTAAAGAATCTGTGATTCCGGATAACTTGGAGGACTCGTATTCCGGATTGTGACAATTCATATATTCTGGATAACTACTTAAACCCGTATTCCGGATATCATCCAAGACAAACATTCCAGATAGTAGCTAGGAAAGGTGGATTTCGGATATGAGCTTGAACTTATATTCCGAATAACAAAGAGATCAAGGATTCCGGATAAGCAAAGCAAGAAGCTATTCCGGATTGTAAGGAGAATCCGTATTCCAGATAGTGTCTGGAATTATTATGCCGGATAGTGACAACTTTCTGGGATTCCGTATTTGTTCATGCAATTAGATTCCGACTTAGATTTGGTTTATTTCCATTTTTTAATTTCAAGCATTTATTTTTCTCGCCACTCTTTAGTGTTATTTTAATTATTTTATCTTAGAACTATTTTAACTTTGCATTTTAATTAAGTTTTCAAATTTACTTTTCGTCAAGCTTTAATTTTTCACCATTTACTTTTTAATCATTTTTAGCTTTATTTACCTTGCCATTTACGTTAAAGTTTTGCAATTTCATTTTAAACAACAGCCAAAAATATTTCTTTTCACCAAGAGACGACTGAGTCGCACTTTCAACCTTAGTCAATTGGAATTGAATCAAAAAAGAACCTATTAAAATCTAGTATTAACGGACAAAGAGAGAGAGGAAGGAGAGAATGATTTTTGAAAATGATTTTTTTAAGTGTGTGTTCCTTCCTTCCCTTTTTCTAAAAATTTAGGGGCTTCTTTTGCCATTTTGTTTTTCTTTTGGCCTCCTTTTTTAAACGACACATTTTTGTAGCGGGAAACTACTTACTAGTCGGTTTTGAATATTTACAGGAGTCGGGGGTCGCCCCAAACACTCAAAAATACTTTTAAAGTAATTTAAACGCACCCGGGATAAAATAAAACGCACCCGACTCGACTTAACACGAACCAAAAAAAAAAAATCTCGAAAAATTCTAATATCAACAATACGACAATAAAACATAAAAATTGGGCATCCGTCGGGATCGTAGTCGTCGTCGTCTTTCTTAAATCTTCAATCGTTAAGATTACGACCTTAAACGTTTGTTTCAACTTAAACCGTCAAATATATAATAAACGAAATTTCTTAAAAATTTCAAAAATATTCGTAATTTAGGGTAAAATAAATGACCTCTGGTTCTGGGTATCACATCCACCCCTCCTTAAAGAGAGCGACGTCCCGGAGCTCGCCTCTTCTTATACTCACATTTCGTGCCGCTAGAACAGATGAGGATATCTCTCCTTGAAGATGTCCTCACGTTCCCAAGTGTATTTCGGTCCTCCTCTTGAATTCCATCGTACCTTCACAATGGGAATTCTACTGTGCTTCAATCTCTTAACCTCTCGGTCCATAATCTCCACTGGTTCCTCCATAAAATGAATTTTATCGTCAAGCTGAATCTCGTCCAAAGGAATCACCAATTCCTTATCCGCCAAACTTTTCTTCAAATTCGATACGTAAAACGTGTCGTGAATAGCACTAAGCTCATTCGGCAACTCTAACTTATAAGCTACAGGTCCAATCCGTCTAATAATCTTGAACGGTCCAATATACCTTGGACTCAGCTTTCCTCTCTTTCCAAAACGTATCACACCCTTCCGTGGTGACACCTTAAGCATGACCATGTATCCGACTTCAAATTCTAAAGGTTTCCTCCTATTATCGGCGTAACTCTTTTGTCGGCTTCTCGCAGCAAGTAAACGGTTCTTAATTTGCACAATCTTCTCTATCGTCTCTAAAACCATTTCGGGCCCAGTCAACTGACTTTCTCCCACTTCGCTCCAACACACAGGAGACCTACATTTCCTTCCATACAACGCTTCAAATGGTGCAGCCTTAATACTCGCATGATAGCTGTTATTATACGAAAACTCCACTAAAGGTAAGTGGCGTTCCCAGCTTTCTCCGAAATTGATCACGCATGCTCGAAGCATGTCCTTCAACGTCCAAATGGTTCGTTGGCTTTGGCCATCAGTTTCAGTATGATAGGCCGTGCTCAAACTCAATTCGGTGCCCATCGCACGTTGAATAGATTTCCAAAATTCCGAAGTAAATCTGCTGTCGCGATCAGAAATGATTGATAGAGGTACTCCATGTCGACAAACAATTTCCTTCACGTATACGCTGGCAAGTTTCTCCATGCTATTCGTCTTCTTCATAGGTAAAAAGTGAGCAGTTTTCGTCAATCTATCCACGATCACCCAAATCATATCACAACCACTAGGAGTCCTAGGTAAACCCGTCACGAAATCCATAGCGATCTTTTCCCATTTCCATTCTGGGATCTCAGGTTGTACCAACAACCCAGACGGTCTCTTATGTTCAGCTTTAAATTTCGCGTAAGTCAAACACTTACTAACGTAACGAGCAACTTTTGCCTTCATAGTCGGCCACTAGTAGACTTTCTTCATATCGTGATACATCTTATCCGCTCCAGGATGTATCGAGTACTTCAAATTATGAGACTCATTCATAACCAAATCTCACACTCCATGCGTTCCTTCCTCAGTTGGACATAGAGGTAACCAAATCCGATTTTCAAAGTATCTCAGCCCGTCTGACTTTACCACAAAAAGAGGTTTCTTCAGTCTTCCCAAATTCTCGGCGCCAATATTCTCTTTCATCAATCCCTTCTCTTGTGCTTTTAATATTGATCCGGTCAAATAAACACCCTCAGTCATCACAAATGCTCTGACTCTCAAAGGTTTATCTCTATCCTTCCTACTAAGTGCACCCGCTACAACGTTCGCCTTGCCAGGATGGTAGCGAATCTCGCAGTCGTAGTCACTCAGTAGCTCCACCCATCGTCTTTGTCTCATATTTAACTCCTTCTGGTCTAAAATGTGTTGCAAACTCTTGTGGTCAGTGAATACAACACACTTAGTCCCATACAAGTAGTGTCTCCTCAACTTTAGCGCAAAAACTACAAATCCCAATTCCAAATCATGCGTAGTGTAGTTTTCCTCATGCTTCCTCAATTGCCTTGACGCGTAAGCGATCACCTTCTCACGTTGCATCAAAACAGCTCCATAACCCTTATGAGACGGGTCACAATAAACCATGAAGTCTTCAATTCCTTCTGGCAATGACAAAATCGGAGCAGAACACAATTTGTCCTTAAGTGTTTTAAAAGCGATTTCTTCATCATTTCCCCATTCAAACACCCGATTCTTCTAAGTAAGCTTGGTCAATGACTTTGCAATCAACAAAAACCCTTCGATGAATCTCCGATAATAACCAGCTAAACCAAGAAATTGTCGAACTTCAGTTGGCGTTGTCGGTGCCGACCATTCCTTAATTGCCTCCACCTTGGCAGGATCTACATGAACTCCTTTGCTTTCAATCACATGCCCAAGAAATTGTACAGATTCCAACCAAAATTCATACTTGGAGAATTTTGCGTACAACTTCTCTTTTTTCAGCAGCTCCGATATCGTCCTCAAGTGTTTCTCATGTTCTTCTTTGCTCTTGGAGTAAGTAAGAATATCATCAATGAATACAATGACATGCTTATCCAAATACGGCTTGCACACCTAATTCATAAGATCCATGAACACTGCAGGCGCATTCGTTAACCCAAAAGGCATTACTTGGAATTCAATATGTCCATATTGCGTACGAAAAGCAGTTATAGAATATCCTCCTGTCTAACTCGCAGTTGATGATACCCTGATCTCAAGTCAATATTTGAGTACACACAAGATCCTTGCAACTGATCAAATAAATCGTCAATCCTCGGCAATGGATACCGATTCTTAACCGTCAATTTGTTAAGTTCCTGATAGTCGATACACATTCTAAACGACCCATCCTTCTTCTTTACAAATAACACAGGTGCTCCCCATGGCGACAAACTCGGTCTAATAAACCCCTTATCCATCAATTATTTCAATTGATCAGATAACTCATTCAGTTCTGACGGTGCCAATCGATAAGGTGCACGAGCAACTGGTGCAGCTCCTGGCATCAAATCGATCTGAAATTCCACTTCACGAGAGGGCGGTAAACCCGACAACTCATCAGGAAAGACTTCCAGATACTCTTGAATCACATGAACCTCTTCCAACTTTGTCTCTACATCGCCATCACTAGAAATCTGCGCCAGAAATACATCGCATCCTTCTTCCATGTACCTCATCATCTTCAAGCAAGATATTACTCTCAGACGAGAAGTACATTCATTACCCTTCACAGTCAATACCGTATTCCTCAACGGGATTTGGACCAACCTTTCTCGACAAACAATCACCGCACTATGCACCATTAACCAATCCATCCCAATAATCACGTCAAAAGATCCTAGCTCTATAGGCATTAAGTCTATATCAAAAGCATAATTCCCTAACTTCAAGGAATACCCTCTTAGTATAGAATTAGTACTAACAATCTTTCCATCGGCTAATTCCACATTATAGTTAGTCGTTAGCATCACCGGTTCTTTATTGAAAAGACGACTAAATTTTACGTCTACAAAGCTTTTATCGAATCCAGAATCAAATAATACACTGGCATAACGAGCATCAAGTAGAAACGTACCGGTAACCACATTCGGGCATTGCGGTTTGTTAGAGGTACCCACTCGGTATACAGCAGCAACATTTCCTCCCTGTCTATTCCCATCCTTCGGATAGTTTCCTTGTTTGTGCCCCTTTTCTCCACAACCAAAACAAACCATTACTCTAGTGGCATTCGCCCCTGTAGCCACACCTCTAGATCGACAATTTGTAACTCAATGACCATCCTTTCCACACTTGCCACATGCAGGAGGACAATTCCCAATGTGGTACAAGTTACAACGACTACAATGAGGATTGACCTTAACTCCTCTGGGGGCAGTAGCGGCTCTCATCCCATCATTCCTCCTTTGGTTAAACTGCTGGTTACGATTCGGTCCTTAATTGTTGTTGCGATTACCCCCACGATTATGTCCTTGTGGTTGATTCACCTGGGAAGCTTCCCATTTCCTTTTGTTTCCCTCAGAAATGTAGTCTTTCTTGTCTTGCAACTTAACATCCATCAGTGCATGAGCCATCTGAACGGCTTCATCAAATGATCCGGTCTTTCACGAAGTAGTCTCACCCTTAATGTTGCACGACAGACCCTTGATATATTGTTTCATCTTCTTGCGATCGTCTGTGAAAGCATCAGGACACAACAGGCTTAACACATTGAACCTTCTTGTATAAGTAGTGATGTCATTATTCTTCAATGACAAGTGTCTCAACTCATCCTCTAACTGACGCAATTCTTCCTCGGGACAAATCTTCTTTGTCAAAAGTTCCTTGGTTGCAGCCCAAGTTCTTCTATTTTCTACTACCAATCCGACAGTAGCCACCTGGTTGTTCCACCAGCTTAAAGCATCATCCAGGAAAGTCGCAGCTGCAAATTTAACTTTGTTTGCCTCAGAGCACCCATTGATTTCGAAAGTGATCTCAATCTTTTCCACCCATCTACGGAGTTCCAAAGCTCCACCGGTACCACGAAACTGTGTGGGACCACATTTCACGAAACCGACATATGAACATTCCCTTGGGGCTGGTTGCCTCTCCACATTTCCACCTTGACCCTGGTTTCTGTTCGCACGATCTTCCTCAAGAGCATTGGCGATTGCCTCTTGAATCATAGTGTTTACTCGATCGGTTGTCAACTATGGAGGCATGGTGAAGTCTTAGTTACACCTCTCTACAATGACAGGGAAATAGTAAACAAGGTAAGTATACATATCAAGATTAAGAAGGATTTCTCTTTCAGGACATAATATAAGTACAACAACACATAAAGAAGGTTACTAATATTGATCAATCAAATCACAAAAGAACAAATTTAAGACTTATCATGGATTATGAAAGGTAAACATAGATTGAATTGATAGATCAACCAAATCTGTGACAAGTAATTCCACTACAACCATACACCAACAAACTTAAAGTTATCAAGTTTTCATCACAATGCCATCATACGGGAGTCTAAATATGTGACAATCCGTCAATTTATGGTCAATATTTTATTCTCAATATTTATTTGAAAATATTATTTTATGAACTCACTTATTTTTGGGAAGAAATTTGGATTTACGTCTTGAAGTAGCGTCGACTACGTCTAAACCGGAGGATTCAACGTTACGTGCTTACGTTTACATACACTGTCCTTGGTGACAGTCCGACATTTCAGAAAATAAATTTATCCGCGAATATTATTTTGGAGTTTTAAATTTGTGTTAGTTCATAAACTCATAAATTTACGAGAAAAGATTAGGACTTACGATTTTATTTTAACGTCCTTTACGACCAAACCGGAAACCTTAGGATTACGTATTTACGTTTTTGAACTCCGTTTTTGATGAGACAATTTTTATTGGATTCGTTTTGTGAAGTTGATTCATAATTTATAAAAACATTTTTCATAAAACGACCCGAGGACACGCAAATCGAGGAAACTAGCATCGAGGAGTACCCGTAAATAATTGGGGATGAGACAAAAACAAGTTTTGCCCCACCCCCAACACATGGGACGGTTACAACATACCACCACACCCTTAGGTGGCATCCTTACACTAAGCTATGTTACACTTGTAACATTAGCTTCACTTTGAAGCTACTTCACCCACTAAGCTAACAAAACCATCAAACCAACAACTAGTTTCTCATTTACCACACACACTACATGCAACACAACTCAAACTCTCTCTCACCCTCCATTTTTGGCCGCCCCATTTCTCCACAAAACACCACCATTCATACAAAATTTAACCATAAACATATGTTATAATTAACATATGTTAATCTCCATTCAAAAAGATGAAGATTGGTGCAAGTTATAACATCCAAGGAGGAGTTTTCATGGAGTAGTAGGGCTGATTTTCCACAAGGTATTCATGAAGATTGGTGATCTTGAAGATGGTCTTGGCTATGCACAAGTTTCTCCATCCAAATCCATGTCAAACTCATAACCTACATCAACTTGGTGGTATAAAGATTGTCCTCCTCATTTCTTGTTATTTTGATTATGTAAACATGTATTTTATTTCCTATTGTATATGTATATGATGATTATATGATGATAAAAATGTTATGTGGGGATTTGGTGTTGATAAACATGATTAAAAAGGTGAAAAACCATAAGAAACAAGGTTAAAATCTTGGTTAAATTTGTTGGCTGTATAAAACAGTAAATAAACAGGTCATGGACTGATAAAATGATGGAGTAGAATCCATTTACAGTAAGCTATATGTCTTGTACACATGTGAGAGTTGGCCATACAATGGAATCATTGTAATGAGTGAGATATGATCAAAACAAGTTTAAGGTACAAATCTGAGTTCACTGTTTTGGACGATTTTTAGAAAATACTTAGAAGATGATTCAACAGTAGCTATAGAAGAGTTAAATGTAACACATATCATGTAGTTTATGTGATAAAAATTTGAGCTTCTATCTCCATATAGAACTCTAGATATGGCAGTTTTGGTGAAAGTGAAGATAAAAATCAGATTTTGGAAATTAAAGTATAATACTATTATATAAGCACTCAAAATTTAATAGTATAAAATATAAATTAAAGCCCACTAACTTATATAATACATTTATATAAATATGTACAATGGTAAATAAGTGGACATTTTATAAAAATGGTAACTTGTTAAGTTTCATAAGTGATAAAACTATAAACATGATTTTTACGACTTTTTCGGCTAATACCGTAAAAATTAACGTTTTTGTTAAATAAAACTTAGACGGTTGGACCCGTCTAATGTAAACTTTATAAAACTTATATACTGATATATAAACATGTATAACAAGTAAAAACCGATAAGACCCGAACTATAGGACATACGGACGTTAACGGACTAAATTAACATTATTGGACTGATAATACAACAAAAATGGACTAAAACACTTATAAACTTATTATTGGGCTTAACCCATTTAGGCCCAACTTGTAAAGTGTAGATACTGATAATATAAGTATAACAAGGATTAATACAAGTTAATAACTTATAATAAGCTTATTGAATTAAAACGTGTAAATAGGTAAAACTAGTAAACTAGTATAAAAGTTATCGACATATAACACTAGAATGAGTAAACAAGAATATGTAAACCCACTTGATCATCATATATAAATAATCATCATATGTATACATAATTGTTATTTTTATAAAGTCATTGGACATGAGTCTAAGACGAGTTTTATTTGTCTAGGTTTCCGTGATTGAAGCACGTACCGTACATCCGAATTGCCGATAACCCGCCTTCCACATCAACGTGAGTTCATAGCCTCACACTCTTTTAAATGTTTTTATAAATGTTTTATAAACCCGCGAGGGAGATAACATGTTAGTTTTTATAAAATAGGACACCATTTGTCCCGATTGTTTGTTTATTGATTTTGGACCCGAATGATTGAATGACCCGATTGTATGACCTGATAAATGATTAATGGACCCGATAGATGAAATAAAATGGATTATTAAAGTTAGGTTATGTCACTAAAAGTCCCATTAGCATGAATTGTGAACTACCGGGAGTTGGTAGACGCTTATGCATTTAATAGTACTATTTGGGGACGATCACCCCAGTTCGCGCCTTGACGGTTGATCCCCGTCGTGCCACATTGATTGGTAAGCGAATTTATGTATGAGAAGATTTCCATAGCGTGACCTTTGTGACGACACGCTACTTTAGATGGGCAAATTGAGGAGCGGGTTAGCTACCCGTTGTTGGTTTAGTAAGGTAACAATGTCATGCGGCTTATAATAATCCAATCACCGAAATACTACTAGACGCTCCGAATTACGATGTATTGCCTGACTAGCAATACAGGGTCATACTATTGATATTATGTTTGTGTTTTGGTTTTCATAACCATATTCGTATAACGGTTTTTATTTTTATACAACGTCATAAGACGTATTGTATGATGTTTTTACGACATTGGCTCGTATAATGATTTTTAAGGCAAATGCCTATATTATGATTTTCGATAAGGATTTGTATAAAATGACTTTGGCTATTTTATGGCCTATTAAAATGATTTGTACAAAATGATTTTCAGTAATAAATTTTATACTGATATTATATTGATGGATTTTATTAAACTCTATGAATTCACTCGGCGTTATCGCTGACCTTTTATTTTAACATGTCTTATCTCAGGTACTTGAAGGTAATTCTCGGGAAGACGACAAGAATTCATGGCCCGCACTTAAACAATATTTTCCATTCAAATACTTTGTAAAACTTTGTATGAAATAATATGACTTGGGACCGATGTAACTTTGATATTTATGAATGGAAATGATTTATTATTAAACGACGCGATTTTTATGCGTTGTCTATGATGTGAGTAATGTGCTATCCCGTAACACCAACTAGTCTTCCGCTGTACTGAGTTGTATAAATTTGGGGGTGTTACAGTTTGGTACCAGAGCTCTCGTTATAGAGAACGAAAGATTTTTAAAACTAAGGTTTTGAATAAAACTTTTCAAAATCTTTTAACTATAAACATTTTTCTAAAAATGTCTAAAAATCTTTTGACTATAACGGTGCCGAAGAATTCCCGAGTTACCGACAAGGCCAGACTGAGAAGTGTTATTTTAATATATATATAACTTGGATTATATATATATATGATGTAATTTTATTACATGATTGTTTGATGATTATTTTGATATTTATACAAGGTATTTATATGACGTAGATTGTCACAAGGAACCCTAAATCCCCTAGTAAATTAATCGAAGCTATTCTCGTAGGAATTCTAGCTATCCTAGATCTAAACCAAGTTGTGGATATCTATGATCCCAACAAATGGTTGATATTCATAGAAATGTAGATATTAGTTGATTGTGATCTTGAAGAAGAATTGGCGAGATTAAAACTGATATCGGTGTCATGACGATCTTTTCTTATAGAGTGGAGTTTGACAAAACATTACCACCTAGAAGGATGTCATCTGATTCGTTGTCATCCAATTCTTAAATTGAAATCGAAAGGGTGAATGTTGCACTTGAGGCTGTCATTGGAACCATTACCCAAAAGCCTCATGCCACTAGTACCTTTCCGAGAAGTCTAGTTGAATGATCAAGTCATTTCATACTAGTGACTCATTTGATAATTATTGATAAAGGAGTTATAGGATTGAAAATTAAGTGTTTATTCGTATTGAGCTTTTATTGCCCTTTTAAGGCCTAAGAATAAAAGTTGAAAGTATTGGAATATGAGGTAGGATATCGAATTGAGTATAAGTAGATTGAAACTTGAATAAAGTAAAATTTAACCCATATGGAATATGAGATTGTTAATAGAAGTCGTTAAGTTTTGTGATTGAATTATAAGGTTTTAATTGATTGTTAGTTTGTGATAAGTGTTGTTCCTAGGCCATTGTCCACTAACGAGGATGCCCAGTGTCCAAGAAATAAATTGAAGAAATCTTCTTCTGAATTGAGACCGATGGATCTTCTGGGACATATGGAACACCTAATGACTCTTGTAGGTTAGTATTCATTGTGGTATCTTTTAAAAATCCTTAACTTAACTGAGATATCAGTTGGTAGGATGAGTTCTGAGAATTGTATGACATAGTGACACGTAATGTGTTACGGTACAATTTGACTTATTTGTGATTAATGAAAAAGACTACCTTTGATTGCTAAATTCTACATGTATCGATGTTATCTATCTTTTATTGCTTCATCCTAATGTTCGTATTAGAGATGCAACCATTGAACAAGTACTCATCTCGAATTGAGTTACGTTGTGGATCATTCTCTTTGTATTCCTGAGTGCCATCGAAGTCATGAACCTCATGATTATTTGGCTAAGCTCATTTCCTATTATATTATAGTTAGTTCTTGGTGAACAACTTTTCATCACTCTTTTGCAGATCACTCATTGTTTTTATAAAGTTAAAACAGTATCCTTTGAGAAAATTTAATTTTCATCACTATAAGGATCATTCAAAGTGAGATTTATAAGTGATTGTTATCGAAATAAAGTTGTTTATGAAAAGCTTTGGAAAATTAATTATTTCCATAAACAAAGAAAATCATTGTAAATATATTTTTTATTCTTATTTAAGAATTAAGCATGAAAATGTTTTTATTATAAACATGATGATAACATTTTGACGAACTGAGTATTGCATCGTTAATCTTGAAATTGTATATAGTTGCGCGCCTACATACAATTTGGAATGGACCATGCAAGGCTGATTAGTAGTCACCATAAAACTAATGAATAAACACTACATTTTCTTTGAAGATTGTGAAAGATAAAATTTTATGAGATCTACAAGAAGTGAAAAATAAGGACATAATGTTAGGGACACCTACATATGTGCCTGTAGCATCTATTCTTTTAAGTCAAATTTACTCATCTGTGGAAATTGTCTTATTTGACAATTGACAATTCCTTCTTGTCCAATTCTCCCGTAGCAAGATTCTTAGGAAAAGTATATGATTACCGAGTGTTGATACCCGATTGGATGTATCGGCGTTCCTATCATTTCTTTTGATTTGATTTCATTTGAATGACCTGGGTAATGATCCGAGGAGCTTTCGAATGCGTACTCAAATTATGAAAACATGGGATATATTCATATTCGTTAAATGTTTTCGTCTGTATCTGATTTGAAATTCTATCGCGTAGATTATGCGTTGACCTTACTCTTTAATGGTAGTTGTGTCTCCATATATCCCTGAAATTGTGAAGGATTATGAATTATTATTAGTCTTTTGAGATGTTCACATCTTATCGACGGTAATGCAACTGGAAAGTTGATAGTGCCCGTAGAATGGATTGATTGATTATGACATGACGACATTGTCTTAATTGATGGGAACTCGAATAGAATTCCCCTAAAAGATAAGATGTTGATTATCAAGAGTGATCTAAATAATTCTTGATGGATGACCATATCCTGTATTTAGACTTGAAATTATATTGTGAATGATTATGAATTAATAATAGATATTATGATCTAGAAAGAACTTAAAATAAATGTATTAAAAGATGTTTCTGCTATCTGAAACCTTAGTAAGTATTTATTGATAAATTACCTAGACTTTCGCCATTAAGGCAAGTTGAAATTGGTATTGATTATATTTCCGGTGCTGCACTTGTGGCTTGCGCATTGTACGTCAGCACCATCTAAATAAAGGAATTACCGTACAACTGAGAGAGTTGTCGGAGAAAGATTTTATTATACCAAGCCTGTCATCATGAAGAGCTATGGTATTATCATTCCTTATATTTATAGATTACTGTGAACTGAGTAAAATTGACAATCGAAAACGATATCCCTAACTCGAAATGGAAGATTTGTTCGATCATTTACAAGGTTCTAGCGTTTGTTTATGAGATTTGATCCACAACATGGTTATCATCAACTTGGCATATGCGGAAAAGATTATGTATTCCAATCAATACATCCGGTACTTGTAATGAACATTATGAGTTTCACGTGATGTCGTTTGGACTGACTAATGCACATATAGCATTCATATATTTGGTGAATCACGTGTGTAGGCTGTAATTTGATAAATTCATGCTCGTGATCATTAAGGACCATCTGTTTGTTTACAAGAATAAGAATGAGTTAATAATTATTTATAGATTGCCCTAAATTGGCCGAACAATGAAAACCTGTATCTTAAATATTTAACATGTGATTAAAGACTAAATCCTTTACATTATTTGACCGTGTGAGTAATAGATAATGAAATATATTGACTCTTTAAAAATTAAGAGCCCTTTTAAGACTTTGGCTTTACCAAAAAGAAAGTGCAAGTGTGTTTTGACAAATGTTTTAACAAAGAACTTTTGAGGGATTATTCCCTTATAACCAAAACATTTAACTAAACTTCCGTTTATGGGTAAATGTTTTTGCATACCTTAAGACAACTTAAGAAGGATTGAGTAAAACCATTTATACCATAACCTGAAAACTTAAAACGAAAATTTTTGCTTTTCAACTAAGAAAACTTTGACCAAAGTATAAATAAAGGTTTTTCGAACATTTACGAATCCTACTAATTATTTTCGATAAATCAACAAAAATCGTGTTAATTAAATTCAAATTTATTTTTGAACATTTTATATAATTGGTCGAACTAAGAAATTTAAAACTTCTACGTTTACGCTTCAAAAAAAAATTAACTAATAATTATTTAATTAATTATAATAATTATCGACGCTTTAGACGACGGATTGAGTAAAACGGATAAAAATGATAGATGAGACGAAACTGAAACTTAGAAAATATGAAGAAAGGTGAACGTAATTACTGACGCATAATATAGAAAGAATATCTGAGTGAATTGTGGACATAATTACATCATCATGAGAAGTGTATATAGATACTGACATATTATATAAAAAGGATAAAGAACCAATTATGATATATTTCCTAATAATGAACGTGAAAAATAAAGTGCCGAACAATATAAAAATAAACGATGTTCGTAAAAAGGATAATATAAATAATAAAAAGTGGTTCGCGGCTAATGTGAACCATTAAAACAGAGAAGCCAATAGCGTTAAATGTTTTAAAGGCCACTTGTGGTTACCTAAATATGGAGATTGTGAGATATAGTATGTTGGAATTTTTAAGTATAAGTATTCTATTTATGTCATTTATGACTAAAAGTATCTTTGTCTGAAGAAGTCGTACTAATGACAAATTATGAAGGCAGACATCGCCTCATACATTAGTAAACGTCTAGCTATTGCAAAGGTCATCATCTGAATTTGATTCGATTTGGGTCATCGTCGACAGACTGACCAAATCTGCTAAATATCATTCCCATTAATGATAAATGCAAAAGAGTTATGTAAACATAGTGTGCCTGTATCGAGCATCTTTATCAAGATCCTCGCTTCGCATCGAATTTCTAGAGATTTGCTCAGAAATCATTGAGAACGAACCTTGATGAGAGTACTATATACCACCCCAAATCGAAGGGACAAGGTAAAGTAACGATACAAAGTAATATAAGTGCTGTTTTATGCTTGAATGATTGACCTTTGGTAATAGACCGTATAATTGTTTTCCTTTGGAGAGATTATCATTTATAATTATCGTATTAGGATTGAGATCGAATCTTGTTAAGATTTAGAAATTAGAGCATCTGTAAGCAAGAGTTGAGATAAAGACACCCGACATACACCCATTGTGAGTTGGACATGTCTTCTAGGTTAAGGTTTCCTATAATGGCGAACCTAACCTTACAAAATACTCGACCCGCGAGACCTGAAATGATTGTTGAAATTAGGATTTGATTATTGACTGCCGATAGTGGGCAGAAGGTTATGTGAATATGAAATGTAGATCTTGAAGTGCCAGATGGGTGGCAAAGTTATGCCAAAATTTTTAACCTTGGAAAAATGAATTAATGATCTGACAAATCATGGGATATAAGTCCCCGTTGTATGGGACCATTGAGATGATGTAAAAGTTGGGATTGAAAGGCATATAAGCTGGATCTACCCTAGGACTTCAAGAACTGCGTAAATTATGTTTCGTAAATCGAACTTGATGGAATATCTATCAAGTGAAAATCTGAATTCTTCTTAATAAAGCTTAGATCGGCGAAAAGTTGCATTCATCAAAAACCCGTGAACATCATGGATAGAGAAATTAAGTCAACATTAAGCCTGATCTTATTCCTGTCGTTATGTTTGATGAAACTCGCGTATTGTAATGAATTACACTTGTGAGAAAAGATCAGATGTGGAGGAAATACCCACATGGCTTTAACTCTATAAGAAGCGAGTAGTAAGGTAAGATGATCTTTGAGGACAAAGATCCTGTTTAGGGGTAAATGCTGTGACAATCCGTCAATTTATGGTCAATATTTTATTCTCAATATTTATTTAAAAATATTATTTTATGAACTCACTTATTTTTGGGAAGAAATTTGGATTTACGTCTTGAAGTAGCGTCGACTACGTCTAAACCGGAGGATTCAACGTTACGTGCTTACGTTTACATACACCGTCCTTGGTGACAGTCCGACATTTCAGAAAATAAATTTATCCGCGAATATTATTTTGGAGTTTTAAATTTGTGTTAGTTCATAAACTCACAAATTTACGAGAAAAGATTAGGACTTACGATTTTATTTTAACGTCCTTTACGACCAAACCGGAAACCTTAGGATTACGTATTTACGTTTTTGAACTCCGTTTTTGATGAGACAATTTTTATTGGATTCGTTTTGTGACGTTGATTCATAGTTTATAAAAACATTTTTCATAAAACGACCCGAGGACACGCAAATCGAGGAAACTAGAATCAAGGAGTACCCGTAAATAATTGGGGATGAGACAAAAACAAGTTTTGCCCCACCCCCAACACATGGGACGGTTACAACACACCACCACACCCTTAGGTGGCATCCTTACACTAAGCTATGTTACACTTGTAACATTAGCTTCACTTTGAAGCTACTTCACCCACTAAGCTAACAAAACCATCAAACCAACAACTAGTTTCTCATTTACCACACATACTACATGCAACACAACTCAAACTCTCTCTCACCCTCCATTTTTGGCCGCCCCATTTCTCCACAAAACACCACCATTCATACAAAATTTAACCATAAACATATGTTATAATTAACATATGTTAATCTCCATTCAAAAAGATGAAGATTGGTGCAAGTTATAACATCCAAGGAGGAGTTTTCATGGAGTAGTAGGGCTGATTTTCCACAAGGTATTCATGAAGATTGGTGATCTTGAAGATGGTCTTGGCTATGCACAAGTTTCTCCATCCAAATCCATGTCAAACTCATAACCTACATCAACTTGGTGGTATAAAGATTGTCCTCCTCATCTTCTTGTTATTTTGATTATGTAAACATGTATTTTATTTCCTATTGTATATGTATATGATGATTATATGATGATAAAAATGTTATGTGGGGATTTGGTGTTGATAAACATGATTAAAAAGGTGAAAAACCATAAGAAACAAGGTTAAAATCTTGGTTAAATTTGTTGGCTGTATAAAACAGTAAATAAACAGGTCATGGACTGATAAAATGATGGAGTAGAATCCATTTACAGTAATCTATATGTCTTGTACACATGTGAGAGTTGGCTATGCAATGGAATCATTGTAATGAGTGAGATATGATCAAAACAAGTTTAAGGTACAAATCTGAGTTCACTGTTTTGGACGATTTTTAGAAAATACTTAGAAGATGATTCAACAGTAGCTACAGGAGAGTTAAATGTAGCACATATCATGTAGTTTATGTGATAAAAATTTGAGCTTCTATATCCATATAGAACTCTAGATATGGCAGTTTTGGTGAAAGTGAAGATAAAAATCAGATTTTGGAAATTAAAGTATAATACTATTATATAAGCACTCAAAATTTAATATTAAAGCCCACTAACTTATATAATACATTTATATAAATATGTACAATGGTAAATAAGTGGACATTTTATAAAAATGGTAACTTGTTAAGTTTTATAAGTGATAAAACTATAAACATGATTTTTACGACTTTTTCGGCTAATACCGTAAAAATTAACGTTTTTGTTAAATAAAACTTAGACGGTTGGACCCGTCTAATGTAAACTTTATAAAACTTATATACTGATATATAAACATGTATAACAAGTAAAAACCGATAAGTCCCGAACTATAGGACATACGGACGTTAACGGACTAAATTAACATTATTGGACTGATAATACAACAAAAATGGACTAAAACACTTATAAACTTATTATTGGGCTTAACCCATTTAGGCCCAACTTGTAAAGTGTAGATACTGATAATATAAGTATAACAAGGATTAATACAAGTTAATAACTTATAATAAGTTTATTGAACTTAAAACGTGTAAATAGGTAAAACTAATAAACTAGTATAAAAGTTATCGACATATAACACTAGAATGAGTAAACAAGAATATGTAAACCCACTTGATCATCATATATAAATAATCATCATATGTATACATAATTGTTATTTTTATAAAGTCATTGGACATGAGTGTAAGACGAGTTTTATTTGTCTAGGTTTCCGTGATTGAAGAACGTACCGTACATCCGAATTGCCGATAACCCGCCTTCCCACATCAACGTGAGTTCATAGCCTCGCACTCTTTTAAATGTTTTTATAAATGTTTTATAAACCCGCGAGGGAGATAACATGTTAGTTTTTATAAAATAGGACACCACTTGTCCCGATTGTTTGTTTATTGATTTTGGACCCGAATGATTGAATGACCCGATTGTATGACACGATAAATGATTAATGGACCCGATAGATGAAATAAAATGGATTATTAAAGTTAGGTTATGTCACTAAAAGTCCCATTAGCATGAATTGTGAACTACCGGGAGTTGGTAGACGCTTATGTATTTAATAGTACTATTTGGGGACGATCACCCCAGTTCGCACCTTGACGGTTGATCCCCGTCGTGCCACATTGATTGGTAAGCGAATTTATGTATGAGAAGATTTCCATAGCGTGACCTTTGTGACGACACGCTACTTTAGATGGGAAAATTGAGGAGCGGTTTAGCTACCCGTTGTTGGTTTAGTAAGGTAACAATGTCATGCGGCTTATAATAATCCAATCACCGAAATACTACTAGACGCTCCGAATTACGATGTATTTCCTGACTAGCAATATAGGGTCATAATTATGTTTGTGTTTTGATTTTCATAACCATATTCGTATAACGGTTTTTATTTTTATACAACGTCATAAGACGTAATGTATGATGTTTTTACGACATTGGCTCGTATAATGATTTTTAAGGCAAATGCCTATATTATGATTTTCGATAAGGATTTGTATAAAATGACTTTGGCTATTTTATGGCCTATTAAAATGATTTGTACAAAATGATTTTCAGTAATAAATTTTATACTGATATTATATTGATGGATTTTATTAAACTCTATGAATTCACTCGGCGTTATCGCTGACCTTTTATTTTAACATGTCTTATCTCAGGTACTTGAAGGTAATTCTCGGGAAGACGACAAGAATTCATGGCCCGCACTTAAACAATATTTTCCATTCAAATACTTTGTAAAACTTTGTATGAAATAATATGACTTGGGACCGATGTAACTTTGATATTTATGAATAGAAATGATTTATTATTAAACGACGCGATTTTTATGCGTTGTCTATGATGTGAGTAATGTGCTATCCCGTAACACCAACTAGTCTTCCGCTGTACTGAGTTGTATAAATTTGGGGGTGTTACAAAATAAGTTTGATTACAACGATCAAAAGATAAAAATGAAATACAAGTAACTAGCCACGTGGTGATCCACATGACTTCTTGGACGGTGGTTCTTCCTCGTCTTCCTCTGGCTCTTCGTCACTATCTTCTTCCTCATACATCTTTCTCTTCCCTTTATCGCTCGGCTCACATCTGCCACCTTCTCCATTCTAGAAGTAGACCCAAACTCCTGTGCTACTTGGTTCTCAAAAGCAACGCACTCACCCCTGGCAGGCGGTTGAACCATGAAATTATTGGCCTCCAGCTAAGAGTCATCAACGAATCTCTAGTCTTGTGGTAGGGATGATCTTACACAGTGCTCCCAACCTTGCATCCTGACCAACCTAGCCTGGTCTTCCTTAACCCGCTCAAGACTTGCACTGAAATTTGCTATCATGGATCTCAAGCTATCAATATCATTCTTAGTCGATGCTCCATCGTACTCAGCCCTTGCAGTCCTTGTCAATAACTTTTGATGTGCTCTTTCTTTCTCGTCAAACCTCCTGATCACTCTTGTTTCCACCACATAACGTTCGTACATTAGCCTATCAATCCTTCTCAAACGGTTTTTAGATTACATATAGTTCCTTGGCCTTGGAAACTAAACCTTCACAATATTTTCGTGAAGAGAACGCGATCTAGCTGCAGCATTGGACTCCGCACAAAACTCATTACTTACCCGAGCAAACCCCGGCACAGTCCTCAGATAATCCTTACAAGTAGTCATTGGGGGACGAATAGGTTGTCGATCATAACGGCGTGTTGGAGGCACTTCGTATCCTTTTGGTGAGTTGGGGGATTGAACCAAATCGGGCTCAGTTTGACCGACGATATCTGCTGGAATTCCGTCATCCACTGGATCGTCCTCCTTAGAATCCTCTTCGCCATCGTTACTAACACTAAAGTTTTCTACATCACTTTCATCACTATCGTTTGCCAGCTCTATTTCCTCTTCTTGGTCTATCCATCCATTGTCGTCATGCGGCGGGTTTGGAGGAAACGGTCCCCCTTCGTATCCCACGACAAATTCGTCTCCATTACCGTTAGGTGGTACCTCGGCCATCTCTGCAATCACAAAAAATTTTGGAGGATACGTAAGGTCATTATTCAATATTTATAATTATATGCATGCAAATGCAATGCAAAGGTGGTACACATACCCAAAACGCGATAATATGATGTTCATGCATATGTAATACAAGAATTATGGTATCGAGTACTCCATGTACAATTTCAACATTTACATATAGTAGTTCAGTATTTACGTAATAAATACTCATATATTCATTTCAATTTAAAAGGGATACATCTATTTCCATCAATACTAAAAGTAAACCTTACCGGAGCCATGCAGGATAGTTGTGTGCTTGGACAATTTCTTACGACACCAAAAGTTATAGTTTAGGATTTTTCAAAACAACCTAGTTCTCTATAACTCATGGCTCTGATTACCAATCTCTAACACCCCTCACCAAATGGTATGCGCAGCGGGACTATAACATTTGGGTGCTAGGCATTTATCGTTACACACAAGCTATTTCTAACGACTCAAAGAGACGTAGATATTTAAACATTAATTAAACATTGTAAAAAAACATCATTGTCTACTGCTTCCCAAACCCCATAGAAAATACAAAATAGAGTTGTGTTTAGGTCCCCACTGAATCTCAACCCAAAAGTACATTACTTGTTCACATGAAATAACATAAAAGTTTTAAGTGATTAAAAAGGGAGGAAAGACAAAGTAGACCGCCAAACCACAACAACTTCCATCCTCGCATGTTCCTTGCTACCATATCATCGATTACCTGAAACACATGCTTAAAGGGGTCAACAAATAATGTTGAGCGCAATTTATAGGTTTTACAATCTCATTTTTGGACATAAGTATATAAAAGCAATCACGATCATTTATAGAATTGTCGATCAAACAATCTATCATTCAAGGTTATTATCGTTAGCAATAGCTAATAATTGTTTTTAAGATCATGACACTAATCCATTAACTCAATCACCCGCGTACATTTATCGGCATGATTAATGTAACACCCCCAAATTTACATAATTCAATACAGCGGAAGACTCGTTGGTGTTACGGGATAGCACATTACTCACATCATAGACAACGCTTAAAAATCGCGTCGTTTAATAATAAAGCATTTCCATTCATAAATATCAGATTGACATAGGTCCCAAGTCATATTATTTCATACAAATTTTACAAAGTATTTGAATGGAAATTTTTGTTTAAGTGCGGTCCATGAATTCTCTTCGTCTTCCCGAGAATTACTTTCAAGTACCTGAGATAAAACATGTTAAAAGAAAAGGTCAGCGAAAACGCCGAGTGAATTCATAGAGTTTGATAAAACCATTAATATATCATTGGTATATAATTATTACCGAAAATCATTTTGTACAAATCTTTGTAATAGGCCATAAAATAGCCAAAGTCATTTTATACAAATCCTTATCAAAAATCATGATATAGGCTTTTGCCTTCAAAATCATTATACGAACCATTGTCGTAAAAACATCATACAATACGTGTTACAACGTTGTATAGATTAAATATAAACCGTTATATGAATATGGTTATATAAAACCAAAACACGAATATAATATCAATAATAAGACCCGTATTGCTAGTCAGGCAATATATCGTAATTCAGTGCGTATAGCAGTATTTCGTTATTTGGATTATTATAAGCCGCATGACATTGTTACCTTACTACAATAAACAACGGGTAGCTAACCCGAAACTCAATTTTCCCATCTAAGTTAGCGTGTCGTCACAAAAATCACGCTATGGAAATCTTCTCATACATAAATTCGCTTACCAATCAATGTGGCATGACGGGGATCAACTGTCAGGGCGCGAACTGGGGTGATCGTCCCCAAATAGTACTATTATATGCATAAGCTTCTACCAAATCTCGGTAGTTCACAATTCATGCTAATGGGACTTTTAGTGACATAACCTAACTTTAATAATCCATTTCATTTCATACATCGGGTCATATAATCATTCATCGGGTCATACAGTCATTCGGGTCCAAATCAATAAACAAACAATCGGGACAACTAGTGTCCTATTTAATAAAACTAACATGTTATCTCTCCCGCGGGTTTATAAAACATTTCATAAAAACATTTAAAATAGTGCGAGGCTATGAACTCACGTTGATTGGGAAAGGCGGTTATCGGCGATTTAGATGTATGGTACGTGCTTCAATCACGGAAACCTAGACAAATAATACTCGTCTTAGACTCTTGTCCAATGACTTTATAAAAATAACAATTATGTATACATATGATGATTTTATATATATGATGATCATGTGGGTTTATACATTCTCATTTACTCATTTTAGTGTTATGTATTGGTAACTTTTATACTAGTTTACTAGTTTTACTTATTTACATGTTTTAGGCCCAATAAGCCTATTATAAGCCCAATACCTTATATTAGTCCATTTTACACTTTTATTATCAGTATTATACTTTACATGTTGGGCCCAAGTGGGTTAAGCCCAATAAGTAAGTTTATAAGTGTTTTACCAACTAGTCGGGTTTATAGTCCAATAAGGCTACTTTGGCCCGTTAATGTCTATATGTTGTAAAGCTCGGGTTTTATCGGTTTTTACTTGTTATATAAGTTCATATATCAGTATGTGAGTTTATAAAAGTTTACATTAGACGGGTCCGACCGTCTATGTTTTATTTGACCAAAAACGTTAATCTTTCGGTTTTAGCCGCAAAGACGTAAAACTTAAGTATATAGTTTTATAACTTGGAAAAACATTTTTACTTGTAATTTATATAATGTATCCCATTTTAATATCAATATATATGTAACTCTTTATTTATAATTTTTATCAACTAGTGGGTTTTATATATGTATATTTTATATAAATTTTTGAGTGCTTATATTATATACTATTTATATACAAAATCAGTCCCAAATTTTAAGTCCACTAAAATGTCCATATCTGGAGTTCTATAATGAGATAGGACCTCAAATGTTTATGACAGTAACTACATAATATGTGCTTCATTTTACTTCTGTATAGCTACTGATGAATCAACCTCTAAATATTTTAATAAATTCGTCCAAAACAGTATAGGCAGATTTTCACTCTAATCTTGTTTTGATCATATCTCACTCATTTTTATGATTCCATTGTATGGCCAAATCTCACATGTGTATAACACCTAATACTTACTGTAAATTGATTCCACTATGCCATTTTATCAGTTTATCATTTGGTTACTTACTTTTTTATACAGCCATCATATTTAGCAAGATTTTAACCTTGTTACCTATGGTTTTCCATCTTTTTAACCATATTTATCAACAACAAATCCCCACATAATATTTTTATCATCATTCATCATCATATACATATACATAAATAAAGAAAATACAACATTACATAATCAAAATAACAAGAGGATAGGAAGAACAATCTTTATACCACCAAGATTAAGTAGTTTATGATCAAGGCTTGGATTTTTGATGGCAAAACTTGTGATAGATCAATACAAATCTTCAAGACCACAAATACTTGTAAACTTTATATAGAAATCAGCCCTTGGACATCACCAAATCACCTCCTTGGATGTTAGAATCACCTCCCATCTTCAAGGCTTCAAAGGAGTATCATCATATGTAGAAATAACATGAGATTTTGTGGTTGAATTTGATCAAAATGGGTGTTTTATGGTAATATGGGACGAATTTTAGAGAGAGATGAGAGGCGAATAGATGGTTTTGCATGTAATGTGTGTGAGAAATGGTTTCAAAGTAGCTAGTTAGTGGTTTTTGTTATGTTGGTCAAAGGAAGAGGACATGTGTCCTTCCTTTACATAATAAGTTGACACCTTTAGGGTGTGTTGGCTTATTTTAGCCGTCCCATATTGGTGAGGTGGGGCAAAACTTATTTTGTCTCATCCCACTAATTACGGGTACTCCTCGATTATAGTTTCCTCGATTTGCGTGCCCTAGGGTCATTTCATGAAAAAAGTTTTATAAATTATGAATCAACGGCACAAAACGAATTTAATAAAAATTGTCTCATCAAAAACGGAGTTCAAAAACGTAAATACGTAATCCTAAGGTTTCCGGTTTAGTCGTAAAGGACGTTAAATTATGCACGTAAGTCCTAGTCTCTTCTCGTAAATTTGTGAGTTTATGAACCAACACAAATTTAAAATCCCAAAATAATATTCACGGATAAATTTATTTTCTGAAATGTCAGACTGTCACCAAAACGGTGTATGTATTCGTAAGCACGTAACGTAGAATTCTCCGGTTTAGACGTAGTCGATGCTACTTCAAGACGTAAATCCAAATTTCTTCCCAGAAATGAGTGAGCTCATAATATAACATTAAAATAATGATTTTAAATAATACTTGAGAATAAAATATCAACCATAAATTGACGGATTGTCACAGCATTTACCCCTAAACAGGATCTTTGTCCTCAAAGATCAATTTATCTTATTCTTATAGAATTAAAGCCATGCGGGTATTTCCTCCACATTCAGTCTTTTCTCACAAGTGTAATCCATTACAATACGCGAGTTTCATCAAACATAACTACGGGAATAAGATGAGGCTTAATGTTGACTTACTTTCTCTATCCATGATGTTCACGGGTTTTTGATGAATGCAACTTTTCGCTGATCTAAATTTCATCAAGAAGAATTCAGATTTAGACATTTATCAAGTTCGATATACGAAACCTAATTCACGCATCCCTTGAAGTCCTAGGGTAGATCCAGCTTATATGCCTTTAAAACCAACTTTTACATCATCTCTATTGTCCCATACTACGGGGACTTATTTCCCATGATCTTTCAATTGATCTATTCGTTTTTCCAAAAAGTAAAATTTTTTGGCATAACTTCGTTACCCATCCGTCACTTCAAGATCTACATTTCATATTCCCATAACCTCCTGCCTACTACCGACAGTCAATAATCAGATCCTAATTTCAACAACCATTTCAGGTCTCGCGGGTCGGGTACTTTGTAAGGTTAGGTTTGTCATCATAGGCAACCTTAAACCTAAAAGACATGTCCAACTCACAATGGGTGTATGTTGGATGTCTTAATCCAAACTCCTTCTTACAGATGCTCTTATATTTAGATCCTAACAAGATTCGATCTCGATCCTAATACGATAATTATCAATGATAATATTTCCTAAGGAAAGCGATTATACGGTTTATTACCAAATGTCAATCATTCAAGCATAAAACAGCACATATAGTATTTTGTATCATTACTTTACCTCGTCCCTTCGATTGTGGTGGTAAACATTACTCTCATCAAGGTTCGTTCCCAATGACTTCTGAGCAAATCTCTAGAAATTCGATGCGAAGCGAGGATCTGGATAGAGATGATCGATACATGCACACTATGTTTACACAACTCTTTTAAATACAAAGAGTCAATTTCTTCATCGAGAATCTATCATTAACGGGAATGATATTAGCAGATTTGGTCAGTCTGTCGACGATGACCCAAATCGAATCAAATTCATATGATGACCTTTGCAATAGTTAGACGTTTACTAATGTATGAGGCGATGTATGCCTTCATAATTTGCCATCAGTACAACTTCTTCAGATAAAGATACACTAAATCAGAAAATCGCATGAATATAATACTTAATCTTATGAGATTCCAACATGACTAAATCTCTAAATCTCCATATTTAGGCAACCACAAGTGGCCTTTAAAACATTTAACGCCATCGACTTCTCAATTATAATGGTTCACATTAGCCGCGAACCCCTTTTATTATCTATATTATCCTTTTTACAAGCATCAGTTATTTCTAAAATGTTCGGCAATTTATTTTGCACAGTCATTATTAAGGAACACATCCTAATTGATTCTTTATCTTTTCTACATAATGTGTCAGTATCTACATTCACCTCTCCTGATGATATAATTATCATGTCCACAATTCACTCAGAAATTCTTTCTTCATATTTTCTAAGTTTTAGTTTCATTTCAACAATCATTTTTATCCGTTTTATTCAATCCGATGTCTAAATCGTTGATAGTTATTACAAGTAATTAAATAATAAATATTTAATTTTATAAAATGCAAGCGTAAAAATTTAAATTTCTTAGTTCGACCAATTATATAAAACTATTCAAAATAAATTTGAATTTAGTTAACATGATTTTTGGTTGATTTATTAAAAATAAATAATAAGATTTGTAAATGTTCAAAAAATCTTTGTTTATATTTTGGTCAAAATTTTCTTAATTGAAAAGTAGAAATTATCGTTTCAAATTTTAAGTCATGGTTTAAATGGTTTCCTCAATCCCTCTTAGGTTGTCTTGAGGTATACACAAACATTTACCCCTAGACAGGAGTTTAGTTAAATGTTCTGGGTATAAGGGAATAATCTCTTAAAAATTCCTTTGATAAAACATTTGTCAAAACATATTTGCACTTTCTTTTTGATAAAACCCAAAGTTTCAAATGGCTCTAATTTTTGAAGAGTCAATATAGATTCCATTATTTTTTAATCACACAGTCAAATAATGTAAAGGATTAAGCCTTAAATCACATGTTAAATACTCAAGGTACAGGTTTTCATTGTTCGGCCAATTCAGGGCAGTCTATAAATGATTATTAACTCCTTCTTATTCTTATAAACAAACAAATTGTCCTTAATGATCACAAGCATGAATTTATCAAATTACAGCCTACACACGTGATTCACCAAATTTATGGATGCTACATGTGCATTGGTCAATCCAAACAACATAACATGAAACTTATAATGTTCATTACGATTTCTAAATGTGGTCATTGGAATAGATAATCTTTTTCGCGGACACAAAGTTGATGATAACCATGCCGTGAATCAAATTTCTGAATATACGCTAGAACCTTGTAAATGATCGAACAAATCTATCATCTTGGGTAGTGGATATAGATTTTTAATCGTCAATTTACTTAGTTCGCGATAATCAATAAACATAAGTAATGATAACACCATAACTCTTCATAATGACGAGCTTGGTAGAATAAAAGCTTTCTCCGACAACTCTCTCAGTTGTACGGTAATTCTTTTAATTTAGATGGTGCTGACGTACAGTGCACATGCCACAGGTGCAACACCGAGAATATAATCAATACCAATTTCAACTTGCCTTAATGGGGAAAGTGTAGGTAATTCACCAGTAAATACCTCCTAAAGTTTCAGATCACAGAAACATCTTTTAATACATTTACTTTATGTTCTTCTTAGATTACAAGATCTATGACTAATTTATAACCATTCATGGTATAATTTCAAATCTAAATGCAGGATATGGTCATCCATCAAGAATTATTTAGATCACTTTTGATAATCAACATCTTATCATTTAGGGGAATTCTATTAGAGTTCCCATCAATTAAGACAATGACATTATGTCATAGTCAATCAATCCATTCTACTGGCACTATCAACTTTCCAGTTTTATTGTCGTGGATAAGATGTGAACTTCTCAAAAGACTAATAATAATTCATAACCCTTCACAGATTCAAGGGTATCTGGAGACATAACTAACCTTAAAAAGAGTAAGGTCAACACATGATTTAAGCGAGATAATTTCAAATCAGATATAGACAAAAACATTTAACGAATATGAATATATCCCATGTTTTCCTAATTTGAGTACGCACTCGAAAGCTCCTTGGATCCTTACCCAGGTCATTCAAATGAAATATAATCAAAAGAAATGATAGGAACGTCGATACATCCAGTTGGGTATCAACACTCGGTAATCATATACTTTTCCAGAGAATCTCACCATGGGAGAATTGGACAAGAAGGGAATATCAATTGTCAAATAAGACAAATTCCACAGATGAGTAAATTCGATTCAGAATAATAAATAGCACGGGCACATATGTAGGTGTTCCTAACAATATGTCCCTATTTTTCACTTCTTGCAGATCTCATAAAATTTCAATCTCTCACAATCTTCAAAGAAAATCTAGTCTTTATTAATAATTTCATGGTGACTACTAATCAGCCTTGCATGGTCCCTTCCAAATTGTATGTAGGCGCGCAACTATATACAATTTCAAGATTAACGATGCAATACTCATTTCGTCAAAACTTTGTCATCATGTTTAAAATATATATTCATGCTTAATTCAAAATGAATTTACAGATATGTTCTTTATTATGGAAACAATTAAGTTTTCTAAGATGTTTCATAAACAACTTCATTTCGATAACGATTATTTATAAATCTCACTTTAAATAATTCATTTAGTGATGAAAATTCAATTTTTTCAAAGGACACTGTTTTAGCTTATAAAAACAATGAGTAATCTGCAAAAGAGTGATGAAGAGTTCTTTACCAAGGACTAACTACAATATGATTGGAAATGATCTTTAGCCAAATAATCATGAGGTTCATGACCTTGATGGCACTCAGAAAGAATAATCCACAACGTAACTCAAATCGAGATGATTACTTGTTCAATGGTTGCATCACTAATGCGAGCATTAGAAACAAGCAAGAAAAGATAGATAACATCGATACATGTAGAATTTAGCAATCAAAGGTAGTCTTTTCATTAATCACAAACAAGTCAAAATTGTACCGTAACACATTACGTGTCACTATGTCATACAATTCCAAGAACTCATCCTACCAACTGATGTCTCAGTTAAGTTAGGGATTATTTTTAAAAGATACCACAATGAATGCTAATCTACAAGAGTCATTAGGTATCCCACCTGTCCCGGAAGATCCATCGGTCCCAATTCAGAAGAAGATTTTTTCAATTTATTTATTGGACACTGGGCATCCTCGTCATTGGACAATGGCCTAGGAACAACCCTTAACACGAATCAACAATCAATTAAAACCTTATAATTCAATCACAGAACTTAACGACTTCCTCTTAACAATCTCATATTCCATACAAGTTAAATTTTATTTCATTCAAGTTTCAATCAACTTATACTCAATGCGATATCCTACCTCATTCTCCAATACTTTCAACCTTATTCTTAGATCTTGAAAGGGCAATAAAAGCTCGATATAAACAACACTTAATTTCCAATCCTATAGCTCTTACAACAATAGTTATCAAATGAGTCACTAGTATGAAATGAATCGATCATTCAATTAGACTTCTCGGAAAGGTACTAGTGGCATGAGGCTTTTGGGTAATGGTTCCATTGACAGCCTCAAGTGGAACATTCACCCTTTCGATTTCAATTTAAGAATTGGTGACAACGAAACAGATGACACCTTTCCAGGTGGTAAGGTTTTGTCAAACTCTACTCTATAAGGAAATATCGTCATGATATCGATATCAGATTTAATCTTGCCAATTCTTCTTCAAGATCATAATCAACTACTATCAACATTTCTACGAATATCAACCATTTTGTTGCGATCATAAATATCCACAACTTGTTTTAGATCTAGAATAGCTAGAATTCCTACGGGAATAGCTTCGATAGATTTGCTAGGGAAGTTAGGGTTTCTTGTGACAATCTACGTTGTATAAATACCTCGTATAAATATTAAAATAATCATCAAACAATCATGTAATCAAATTACATCATATATATATATATATATATATATATATATATATATATATATAGGCTCCGGTTCCATTGAGAAGGTTTTTATTTTGAGAAATTTGAGAAATCTTCGTTTGAGCCATTGATTCGAAATTTTTTCATTGATTCACTAGTTAACATCATTTAATAGTGAATCAAAACTATAAATCATAATTTTGATTCATAAATCTTTGTAAAAATCGAGTTATGAAATGATTCAAAAAATTTGTGCAATAAACTCAATATTTAACAAATATCGCAACATCGAGAGTTTTTTTAATGTTGATTCAAATTTTTTTTGACTCATTTTGTATTATTATCATATTAAAATGAATCAACACTTGAAAAACTTGAATCAAAGTTTACAAGCTATGGTTTTTGAAAAACCTTCTCAATTGAGAAGGTTTTTTTCCTTCTCAATCGATCCAGATTCTATATATATATATATATATATATATATATATATATATATATATATATATATATATATATATATATATATATATATATATATATATATATATATATATATAATCTAAGTTATATATATATATTAAAATAACACTTCTCAGTCTGGCCTTGTCGGTAACTCGGGAATTCTTCGGCACCGTTATAGTCAAAAGATTTTTAGACATTTTGAGAAAAATGTTTATAGTTAAAAGATTTTGAAATGTTTTATTCAAAACCTTAGTTTTAAAAATCTTTCGTTCTCTATAACGAGAGCTCTGGTACCAAACTGTACTACCCCAAATTTACACAATTTAATACAGCGGAAGATCGTTGGTGTTACGGGATAACACATTACTCACATCATAGACAACGATTAAAAATCGCGTCGTTTAATAATAAAGCATTTCCATTCATAAATATCAGATTTACATAGGTCCCAAGTCATATTATTTCATACAAATTTTACAAAGTATTTGAATGGAAATTGTTATTTAAGTGCGGGCCATGAATTCTTGTCGTCTTCCCGAGAATTACCTTCAAGTACCTGAGATAAAATATGTTAAATGAAAAGGTCAGCGAAAACGCCGAGTTAATTCATAGAGTTTGATAAAACCATTAACATATCATCGGTATATAATTATTACCGAAAATAATTTTGTACAAATCTTTGTAATAGGCCATAAAATAGCCAAAGTCATTTTGTTACCTTACTACAATAAACAACGGGTAGCTAACCCAAAAATCAATTTGCCCATCTAAGTTAGCGTGTCGTCACAAAAATCACGCTATGGAAATCTTCTCATACATAAATTCGCTTACCAATCAATGTGGCATGACGGGGATCAACCGTCAAGGCGCGAACTGGGGTGATCGTCCCCAAATAGTACTATTATATGCATAAGCGTCTACCAAATCCCGATAGTTCACAATTCATGCTAATGGGACTTTTAGTGACATAACCTAACTTTAATAATCCATTTCATTTCATACATCGGGTTATATAATCATTCATCGGGTCATACAAACAATCGGGACAACTAGTGTTCTATTGCATAAAAACTAACATGTTATCTCCCCCGCCGGTTTATAAAACATTTCATAAAAACATTTAAAATAGTGCGAGGCTATGAACTCACGTTGATTGGGAAAGGCGGTGATCGGCGATTTGGATGTACGGTACGTGCTTCAATCACGGAAACCTAGACAAATAATACTCGTCTTAGACTCTTGTCCAATGACTTTATAAAAATAACAATTATGTATACATATGATGATTTTACATATATGATGATCATGTGGGTTTATACATTCTCATTTACTCATTTTAGTGTTATGTATTGGTAACTTTTATACTAGTTTACTAGTTTTACTTATTTACATGTTTTAGGCCCAATAAGCCTATTATAAGCCCAATACCTTATATTAGTCCATTTTACACTTTTATTATCAGTATTATACTTTACATGTTGGGCCCAAGTGGGTTAAGCCCAATAAGTAAGTTTATAAGTGTTTTACCAACTAGTCGGGTTTATAGTCCAATAAGGCTACTTTGGCCCGTTAATGTCTATATGTTGTAAAGCTCGGGTTTTATTGGTTTTTTCTTGTTATATAAGTTCATATATCATTATGTGAGTTTATAAAAGTTTACATTAGACGGGTCCGACCGTCTAAATTTTATTTGACCAAAAACGTTAATCTTTCGATTTTAGCCGAAAAGACGTAAAACTTAAGTATATAGTTTTATAACATGGAAAAACATTTTTACTTGTAATTTATATAATGTATCCCATTTTAATATCAATATATATGTAACTCTTTATTTATAATTTTTATCAACTAGTGGGTTTTATATTGTATATTTTTTATAAATATTTGAATGCTTATATTACATACTATTTATATACAAAATCAGTCCCAAATTTTAAGTCCACTAAAATTACCATATCTAGAGTTCTATAATGAGATAGGACCTCAAATTTTTATGACAGTAACTACATAATATGTGCTTCATTTTACTTCTTTATAGCTACTGATGAATTAACCAATAATATTTTAATAAATTCGTCCAAAACATTATAGGCAGATTTACACTCTAATCTTGTTTTGATCATATCTCACTCATTTTTATGATTCCATTGTATGGCCAACTCTCACATGTTTATAACACCTAATACTTACTGTAAATTGATTCCATTATACCATTTTATCAGTTTATCATTTGGTTACTTACTGTTTTTATACAGCCATCATATTTAGCAAGATTTTAACCTTGTTACCTATGGTTTTCCATCTTTTTAACCATATTTATCAACACCAAATCCCCACATAATATTTTTATCATCATTCATCATCATATACATATACATAAATAAAGAAAATACAATATTACATAATCAAAATAACAAGAAGATAGGAAGAACAATCTTTATACCACCAAGATTAAGTAGTTTATGATCAAGGCTTGGATTTTTGATGGCAAAACTTGTGATAGATCAACACCAATCTTCAAGACCACCAATACTTGTAAACTTTATATAGAAATCAGCCCTTGGACATCACAAATCACCTCCTTGGATGTTTGAATCACCTCCCATCTTCAAGGCTTCAAAGGAGCATCATCATATGTAGAAATAACATGAGATTTTGTGGTTGAATTTGATCAAAATGGGTGTTTTATGGTGATATCGGACGAATTTTAGAGAGAGAGGAGAGGAGAATAGATGGTTTTACATGTAATGTGTGTGAGAAATGGTTTCAAAGTAGCTAGTTAGTGGTTTTTGTTATGTTGGTCAAAGGAAGAGGACATGTGTCCTTCCTTTACATAATAAGTTGACACCTTTGAGGTATGTTGGCTTATTTTAGCCTTCCCCTATTGGTGGGGTGCGGCAAAACTTGTTTTGTCTCATCCCACTAATTTACGGGTACTCCTCGATTCTAGTTTCCTCGATTTGTGTGCCCTCGGGTCGTTTTATGAAAAATGTTTTGTTAAATTATGAATCAACGGCACAAAACGAATCTAATAAAAATTGTCTCATCAAAAACGAGTTCAAAAACGTAAATACGTAATCCTAAGGTTTCCGGTTTAGTCGTAAAGGACGTTAATTTATGCACGTAAGTCCTAATCTCTTCTCGTAAATTTGTGAGTTTATGAACCAACACAAATTTAAATCCCAAAATAATATTGCGGATAAATTTATTTTCTGAAATGTCGGACTGTCACCAAAACGGTGTATGTAAACGTAAGCACGTAACGTAGAATTCTCCAGTTTAAACGTAGTCGATGCTACTTCAAGACGTAAATCCAAATTTCTTCCCAGAAATGAGTGAGTTCATAATATAACATTAAAATAATGTTTTTATATAATACTTGAGAATAAAATATCAACCATAAATTGACGGATTGTCACAATTAAGATGAAACCAGTGCCCCTTCTAAAGGTTGTAATTATACCTTATTTCTTATCACAAGTTATCCGTCCCCAGAGGGTACTCAACGTACTAGCTCTCGTCTCGGATAGGGTCGTCAACCCCATAGTACTATCAATTGTATAAGCGGCTATTCCCAATCCACACAAGGATTAAACAATAGTTAATAGTTCATGAATATAGGGTCTTATGCAACTAGGTACTCAACACAATTCAGGCAACTTTCGGGTCCAACAATCATTCATGACTTATGTTCGTTTTATTTAAAATAGCATGCATCCCCCTCGTGGGTAAAACCATTTAAAAGTGTAATAAGTGAGGCTATAAACTCACCTTGAGTTGTAGTAGTGGTTATAGCGAAGACGTAACGAAAATATCACCGACGATGTGGTTGCCCCGGAAAATCTAACACGTGACCTAAAAATCAAAATACGAGAACCGAGTCAATACTCCGTGTACATTATTGTACTAAAAACACGTATACAAAAACACTTAATGCTTATAAAAACTCACGCCAAAACTCATACATGTGATTATTACTAGACTCGTACTATCTATCTATGTAATTAAAATGTTTCCCATTTTATAACTTTTGTCGGTACTTGCCAAAAGTACGGGCTATTTTCTATCACTTAAGCATCACTATAAATTACAAGAAAATTTGTAAAAATCCCTTACAACCTGTAGAAAACCCATTTTAAATTTCATAGAAAGTTTTCACTTTTAAGACCCATTACTCATTACATTACTAGACGTAAGCTTTTCGAACTGATTTTGCACTTTTACCATGTAGGAATTCTTTGGCTCGTTTAAAACATACCACTAGCTAATTTGACCCTTAAATACAGGTTTAGCACCAAAGAACAACTTTCAATTCTTTATAAAACTCTATCTATGGTCCCCGGGATTTGACCTAAAACCATACATAATTTCGGATTATGTTGATTCTCATCTCCGGTACACGAACTTTCAAAATAGCATAACTTTTGACTCGTTAGGAGTCGTAAGCTCATTCTTATACCAAATCGAACCTGAGACAATGCTCTACAACTAAATCCTACCCTTATGACCAGTTTTCAAAGTTAAACCCATGAAAACATGCCTAAACAATCTGCCTAAATTTTCTTTCCTCAAAATCAATCCAACACTTGTTTCCAATCCATTCTAACATCACCTAAACCTATCCTAACCACTAATAATCAATCACAACCACCCTAATCAGCCTATACTACTTAGAAAATCAAATCTTCATAAAACCCCAATTCCTAAATCACACATGCATTATGTTTATCCTATTTAAAAGCATAAAAAACACCATTCTAAACACAAACCCACAACACAAATCATTAACCACCATGAAAAACCAAACACCCCCATTTGGCCGCGGGGTGTTGGTGTTCAAAACACCCCAACCAAATTGATTTTGGTTGGTTTCATGGATGATTATCTGTGACAATCCGTCAATTTATGGTTGATATTTTATTCTCAAATATTATTTAAAAATATTATTTTAATGTTATATTATGAACTCACTTATTTCTGGGAAGAAATTTGGATTTACGTCTTGAAGTAGCATCGACTACGTCTAAACCGGAAGATTCTACGTTACGTGCTCACGTTTACATACACCGTTTTGGCGACATTCCGACATTTCAGAAAATAAATTTATCCGTGAATATTATTTTTAGATTTTAAATTTGTGTTGGTTCATAAACTCACAAATTTATGAGAAGAGATTAGGACTGACGATTATAATTTAACGTCCTTTACGACTAAACCAGAAACCTTAGGATTACGTATTTACGTTTTTGAACTCCGTTTTTATGAGACAATTTTTATTAGATTCGTTTTGTGTCGTTGATTCATAATTTATAAAAACATTTTTCGTAAAACGACCCGAGGGCACGCAAATCGAGGAAACTAGAATCGAGAAGTACCCGTAAATTAGTGGGATGAGACAAGTTTACACTTACCTCGCCCCACCATGAGATGGCTAAAGCTTAGCCAACACACTTGAGGTGTGTCAAATTTACATGAAAAGACTAGGACACTTGTCCTAATCTTTACACCAAGCTAGCAACCTAACAAAACTATTCAACATTAAACCACTTCCTCACTTTTCTACATGCAAAAAAACTCACAACTCTCTCTTGTTCTCTCTCTATGAACGTCCCATAGACCCTCATAAACCACCATTTGACCAAAAATTCAACCATGAATCATGTGTTTAACTTGCAACAAGATGAAAATCCTTTGAAGATATGAAGATTGGAGGTGATCTTAACATGTGAAAAGGAGTTTTCATGGAGGTCTTTGGGCTGATTTTCAAGGAGGAGTTTAGGGCTGATTTCATAGAGGTGTTCATCCATTTGAAGGACTCAAGAAGTTGCCTTGCTAAAGTTGAAGATTTGGTAACAAGGAACCAAGCCTTGTTCATCAAAATCCCATCTTTTCATCATCTTGGTGGTATAGAGATTATTTCTCCCTATCATCTTGTTATTTTGAATATGTAATCTTGTATTTTATTCATTTATGTATATGTATATGATGATGAATGATGATCAAAGTATTATGTGGGGATTTGGTGTGGAAAGATTTGGTTAAAAAGATTGAAAACTACAAGAAAAGATGTTAAAATCTTGCTTAAAATAGTAGGCTGTATAAAACAGTAAAGAACCTTATGATAAACTGATAAAATGGTATAGATAAATTGATATACAGTAAGTATTAGGACTTGTACACATGTGAGAGTTAGCTATGCAATGGAATCATTATAATGAGTGAGATATGATCAAAACAAAATTAGTATACCAATCTGAATAGTCTGTTTTGTAGGGACTTTTAAGGATACTTAGACATGGATTGAGCAGTAGCTATAACTAACTTATTTGTAGCACATAATATGAAATTTATTTCATCCAAAAATGAGCTTCTATCTCCTTATATAACTCAATATATGATAAAAATAGTGAAAGTGAAACTAAAAATAAGATTTTGTGAAATTAAAATTTAATAGTATTATATAAGCACTCAAAATAATATTGTATAAAATGTGAAATTAAAACCCACTAACTTATATATTTCATTTATAAAATATGTATAAGGATAAATAAATGGACATTTTATAAAAATGATGGTTTGGTAAGTTTTATAAGTTATAAAAACTATAAACATGATTTTTACGTCTTTTCGGCTAATATCGTAAAATTAACGTTTTTCGTCAATTAAAACTTAGACGGTCGGACCCGTCTAATGTAAACTTTTTGAAAGTCATATACTGATTTATAAGTACCTAATAAAAGTAAAAACTGATAAAACCCGAACTATATAACATATGGACATTAACGGGCTAAGTTAGTATTATTGGACTAATAATCCAACTAAATGGGCTAAACACTTATAAATTTACTTATTAGGCTTACCCACTTGGGCCCAACATATAAAGTATAATACTGATAATAAAAGTATAATTGGGCTAATGAATAGTATTGGGCTTGTAATAGGCCCATTGGGCTTCAAAATGTAAACAAGATTGAACTAGTGTAACTAGTCTTGAAAATTACCAACACATAAACACTATAATGAATGAGTAAAGATGTATAAACCCACTTGATCATCATCATATTTATAAAATCATCATATGTATACATAATTGTTATTTTTATAAAGTCATTGGACAAGAGTCTAAGACGAGTATTATTTGTCTAGGTTTCCGTGATTGAAGCACGTACCGTACATCCAAATCGCCGATAACCGCCTTCCCACATCAACGTGAGTTCATAGCCTCGCACTCATTTAAATATTTTTATGAAATGTTTTATAAACCCGCGTGGGAGATAACATGTTAGTTTTGATAAAATAGGACACCATTTGTCCCGATTGTCTGTTTATTGATTTGGACCCGAATGATTGTATGACCCGATGAATGATTAAATGACCCGATATATGAAATGAAATGGATTATTAAAGTTAGGTTATGTCACTAAAAGTCCCATTAGCATGAATTGTGAACTACCGGGATTTGGTAGACGCTTATGCATATAATAGTACTATTTGGGGACGATCACCCCAGTTCGCGCCTTGACGGTTGATCCCCGTCGTGCCACATTGATTGGTAAGCGAATTTATGTATGAGAAGATTTACACAAGCGTGATTATTGTGACGACACGCTAATTTAGATGGGCAAATTGAGTTTCGGGCTAGCTACCCGTTGTTTGTTGTAGTAAGGTAACAATGTCATGCGGCTTATAATAATCCAAATAACGAAATACTGCTATGCGCACTAAATTACAATATATTGTCTGACTAGCAATACGGGGTCTTACTATTGATATTATGTTCGTGTTTTGGTTTTTCATAACCATATTCATATAACGGTTTTTATTTAACTCTATACAACGTTATAAAACGTATTGTATGATGTTTTTACGACAATGGCTCGTATGATGATTTTGAAGGCAAAAGCCTATATTATGATTTTTGATAAGGATTTGTATAAGATGACTTTGGCTATTTTATGGCCTATTACAAAGATTTGTACAAAATGATTTTCGGTAATAATTTTATACCGATGTTATATTGATGGATTTAATTAAAACTCTATGAATTCACTCGGCGTTTTCGCTGACCTTTTCTTTTAATATGTTTTATCTCAGGTACTTGAAGGTAATTCTCGGGAAGACAACAAGAATTCATGACCCGCACTTAAATAACAATTTCCATTCAAATGCTTTGTAAACTTGTATGAAATACTATGACTTGGGTCCTATGTAAATCTAATAATTATGAATGGAAATGCTTTATTATTAAACGACGCGATTTTTAAGCGTTGTCTATGATGTGAGTAATGTGCTATCCCGTAACACCAACGAGTCTTCCGCTGTATTGAATTGTGTAAATTTGGGGTGTTACAGTTTGGTACCAGAGCTTTCGTTATAGAGAACGAAAGATTTTTAAAAACCAAGGTTTTGAATAAAACATTTCAAAATCTTTTAACTATAAACATTTTTTTAAAAAATGTCTAAAAATCTTTTGACTATAACGGTGCCGAAGAATTCCCGAGTTACCGACAAGGCCAGACTGAGAAGTGTTATTTTAATATATATATAACTTGGATTATATATATACATATGATGTAATTTGATTACATGATTGTTTGATGATTATTTTGATATTTATACAAGGTATTTATACGACGTAGATTGTCACAAGGAACCCTAAATCCCCTAGTAAATTAATCGAAGCTATTCTCGTAGGAATTCTAGCTATCCCTGATCAAAACCAAGTTGTGGATATTTATGATCCCAACAAAATGGATGATATTCGTAGAAATGTAGATATTAGTTGATTGTGATATTGAAGAAGAATTGGCGAGATTAAAACTGATATCAATGTCATGACGATCTTTCCTTATAGAGTGGAGTTTGACAAAACGTTACCACCTAGAAAGATGCCATCTGATTCGGTGTCACCCAATTCTTAAAATTTGAAATCGAAAGGGTGAATGTTGCACTTGAGGCTGTCATTAGAACCATTACCCAAAAGCCTCATGCCACTAGTACCTTTCTGAGAAGTCTAATTGATTGTATGAGTCATTTCATACTAGAGACTCATTTGATAATTGTTGTTGTAAGAGCTATAGGATTGGAAATTAAGTGTTGATCATATCAAGCTTTTATTGCCCTTTTAAGGTTTAAAAAAAATAATAAAGTTTAAGTATTGGAAAATGAGGTAGGATATCGAATTGAGTATAAGATTGATTGAAACTTGAATAAAGTAAAATTTAACCCGTATGAAATATGAGATTGATAAGAGGAAGTCGTTAAGTCCTGTGATTGAATTATAAGGTTTTAAATGATTGTTAGTTTGTGTTAAGTGTTGTTCCTAGGCCATTGTCCACTAACGAGGATGCCTAGTGTCCAAGAAATAAATTGAAGAAATCTTCTTCTGAATTGAGACCGATGGATCTTCTGGGACAAGTGGAACACCTAATGACTCTTGTAGATTATTATTCATTGTGGTATCTTTTAAAAATAATCCCTAACTTAACTGAGACATCAGTTGGTAGGATGAGTTCTTGGAATTGTATGACATAGTGACACGTAATATGTTACGGTACAATTTTGACTTGTTTGTGATTAATGAAAAGACTACCTTTGATTGCTAAATTCTACATGTATCGATGTTATCTATCCTTTATTGTTTCTTCCAAATGTTTGCATTAGTGATGCAACCATTGAACAAGTACTCATCTCGAATTGAGTTACGTTGTGGATTATTCTATTTTAGTGCCATAAAGGTCATGAACCTCATGATTATTTGGCTAAGTTCATTATTCTATTATATTGTAGTTAGTTCTTAGTGAACAACTTTTCATCACTCTTTTGCAGATCACTCATTTTTTTATAAGATAAAACAGTATCCTTTGAGAAAATTTAATCTTCATCACTATATGGAGTATTTAAAGTGAGACTTATAAATAATCATTATTGAAATAAAGTTTATTATGAAATACCTTGGAAAACTTATTTGTTTTCATAACAAAGAAAATCTTTGTAAATTTATTTTTGATTCTTATTTAAGAATTAAGCATGAAAATGTTTTTATTATAAACATGATGATAAAATTTTGACGAACTGAGTATTGCATCGTTAATCTTGAAATTGTATATAGTTGCGCGCCTACATACAATTTGGAAGTGACCATGCAAGGCTGATTAGTAGTCACCATGAAATTATTAATAAACACTAAATTTTCTTTGAAGATTGTGAAAGATTAAATTTTATGAGATCTGTAAGAAGTGAAAAATAAGGACATATTGTTAGGAACACCTACATATGTGCCCGAACCATTTATTCTTTTGAGTCGAATTTACTCATCTGTGGAAATTGTCTTAACTGACAATTGATATTCCCTTCTTGTCAAATTCTCCCGTAGTGAGATTCTTAGGAAAAGTATCTGATTACTGGGTGTTGATACCTGACTGGATGTATCGACGTTCCTATCATTTCTTTTGATTTGATTTCATTTAAATGACCTGGGTAACGATCCGAGGAGCTTTCGAATGCGTACTCAAATTATGAGAACATGGGATATACTCATATTCGTTAATGTTTTCGTCTGTATCTGATTTGAAATTCTCTGGCGTAAATTATGCGTTGACCTTACTCTTTTAAGGTTAGTTATGTCTCCAGATATCCTTGAATTGTGAAGGATTATGAGTTATTCTTAGTCTTTTGAGAAGTTCACATCTTATCGACGACAATAAAACTAGAAAGTTGATAGTGCCAGTAGAATGGATTGATTGATTATGACACGACGACATTGTCTTAATTGATGGGAACTCGAGTAGAAATCCCCTAAAAGATAAGATGTTGATTATCAAAAGTGATCTAAATAATTCTTGATGGATGACCATATTCTGCATTTAGACTTGAAATTATATTGTGAATGGTTGTGAATTAGTCATAGATATTATAATCTAGAAAGAACCTAATATGAATTTATTAAAAGATGTTTCTGTTATCTGAAACTTTAGGAAGTATTTGTTGATGAATTACCTAGAATTTTGCCATTAAGGCAAGTTGAAATTGGTATTGATTATATTCCCGGTGCTGCACCTGTGGCTTGTGCACTGTACGTCAACACCATCTGAATTAAAAGAATTACCGTACAACTGAGAGAGTTGTCGGAGAAAGCTTTTATTCTACCAAGCTTGTCATCATGAAGAGCTATGGTGTTATTATTTCTTATATTTATTGATTACCGTGAACTAGGTAAATTGACGATTAAAAATCCATATCCACTACCCAAGATGATAGGTTTGTTCGATCATTTACAAGGTTCTAGCGTATATTTGAAAATTTGATCCTCGGCATGGTTATCATCAACTTCGCGTCCGTGAAAAAGATTATCTATTCCAATCACTACATCCAGAACTTGTAATAAACATTATGAGTTTCACGTGATGTCGTTTGGATTGACTAATACACATGTAGCATCCATAAATTTGGTGAATCACGTGTGTAGGCTGTAATTTGATAAATTCATGCTTGTGATCATTAATGACCATTTGTTTGTTTATAAGAATAATAAGGAGTTAATAATTATTTGTAGAATGCCTCAAATTCCGAAAAATGAAAATCTGTACCTTTAATATTTAACATGTAATTTAAGGCTTAATCCTTTACTTGAATTGACCGTGTGTTTAATAAGATAATAGAATCTATATTGACTCTTCAAAAATTTAGAGCCCTTTTAAGACTTTGGGTTTTACCAAAAAGAAAGTGTAAATGTGTTTTGACAAATGTTTTATCGAAAAGAACTTTTGAGGGATTATTCCCTTATACTCAGAACATTTAACTAAACTCCTGTTTAGGGGTAAATATTCGTGTATACCTCAAGACAACCTAAGATGGATTGAGGAAACCATTTAAACCATGACTTGAAATTTGAAACGACACTTTTTGCTTTTCAACTAAGAAAATTTTGACCAAAGTATAACCGAATATTTTTCAAACATTTACGAATCTTATTAATTATTTTCGATAAATCAGCAAAAATCGTGTTAATTAAATTCAAATTTGTTTTGAACATTTTATTATAATTGGTCAAACTAAGAATTTTAAACTTTTAACGTTTACGTTTCATAAAAAAATTAATATTTATTATTAATTTACTTGTAATAACGATCGACGCTTTAAAACGACTGATCAAACAAAAACTGATAAAAATAATAGTTGAGATAGAACTAAGACTTAGAAAATATGAAGGAATAATTTCTGAATAAATATGGTCATGGTATTTATTTCATCAAGGAAGGTGAATATAATTACTGACATATAATATAGAAAGGATAAAGAACCAATTAGGATGTATCTCTTAATAATGACTGTGCAAAATAATATGTTGAACAATTTAAAATAAACGATGTTTGTAAAAAGGATCATATAGATAATAAAAAGGGGTTCGCGGCTAATGTGAACCATTAGAATTGAGAAGCCTATGGCGTTAAATGTTTTAAAGGCCACTTGTAGTTGCCTAAATGTGGAGATTTTGAGATTTAGTCATGCTGGAATCTCGTAAGTATAAGTATTCTATTCATATCATTTCTGATTAAGTGTATCTCATCTGAAGAAGTTGTACTGATGGCAAATTATGAAGGCAGACATCGCCTCATACATTACTAAACGTCTAACTATTGCAAAGGTCATCATCTGAATTTGATTCGATTTGGGTCATCGTCGACAGACTGACCAAATCTGCTAATATCATTCCTGTTAATGATAGATTCTTGATGAAGAAATTGACTCTTTTGTATTTAAAGGAGTTGTGTAAAAATGGTGTGCCTGTATCGATCATCTCTATCAAGATCCTCGCATCGCATCGAATTTCTAGAGATTTGCTCAGAAGTCATTGGGAACGAACCTTGATGAGAGTACTATTTACCACCCCAATCGAAGGGACGAGGCAAAGTAACGATACAAAACACTAGAAGTCTTGTGTTATGCTTGAATAATTAACCTTTGGTAATAAATCGTATAAACGTTTTCATTTGGAGAGATTATCATTGAAAACTATCGTATTAGGATCGAGATCAAATCTTGTGAGGACATATATTAGAGCATCTGTAAGCAGGAGTTGGGATGAAGACACCCGACATACACCCATTGTGAGTTGGACATGTCTTTTAGGTTTAAGGTTTCCTATGATGGCGAACCTAACCTTACAAAATACTTGACCCGCGAGACCTGAAATGATTGTTGAAATTAGGATCTGATTATTGACTGCCGGTAGTGGGCAGGAGGTTATGTGAATATGAAATTTAGATCTTGAAGTGCCAGATGGGTAGCGAAGTTATGCCAAATATTTTCACCTTGGAAAAATGAATAGATGATCTGAAAGATCATGGGAAATAAGTCCCCGTAGTATGGGACCATTGAGATGATGTAAAAGATTGGTTTGAAAGGCATATAAGCTGGATCTACCCTAGGACTTCAAGAGCTGCGTGAATTATGTTTCGAACATCGAACTTGATAAAATGTCTATCAAGTGAGAATCTGATCACTTCTTGATAAAGTTTAGATCGGCGAAAAGTTGCATTCATCGAAACCCCGTAGAGAAAGTAAGTCAACATTAAGCCTGATCTTCTTCCCGTAGTTATGTTTGATGAAACTCGCGTATTTTAATGAATTACACTTGTGAGAAAAGACCAAATGTGGAGGAAATACCCACATAGCTTTACCTCTATAAGAAGCGAGTAGTAAGATGATCTTTGAGGACAAAGATCCTGTTTAGGGGTAAATGCTGTGACAATCCGTCAACTTATGGTTGATATTTTATTCTCAAATATTATTTAAAAACATTATTTTAATGTTATATTATGAACTCACTTATTTCTGGGAAGAAATTTGGATTTACGTCTTGAAGTAGCATCAACTACGTCTAAACCGGAGGATTCTACGTTACGTGCTCACATTTACATACACCGTTTTGGCGACAGTCCGACATTTCAGAAAATAAATTTATCCGTGAATATTATTTTGAGATTTTAAATTTGTGTTGGTTCATAAACTCACAAATTTACGAGAAGAGATTAGGACTTACGATTATAATTAACGTCCTTTACGACTAAACCGGAAACCATAGGATTACGTATTTACGTTTTTGAACTACGTTTTTTATGAGACAATTTTTATTAGATTCGTTTTGTGCCGTTGATTCATAACTTATAAAAACGTTTTTCGTAAAACGACCCGAGGGCACGCAAATCGAGGAAACTAGAATCGAGAAGTACCCGTAAATTAGTGGGATGAGACAAGTTTACACTTGCCTGACCCCACCATGAGATGGCTAAAGCTTAGCCAACACACTTGAGGTGTGTCAACTTTACATGAAAAGACTAGGACACTTGTCCTAATCTTTACACCAAACTAGCAACCTAACAAAACCATTCAACATTAAACCACTTCCTCACTTTTCTACATGCAAAACAACTCACAACTCTCTCTTGTTTTCTCTCTATGAACGTCCCATATACCCTCATAAACCACCATTTGATCAAAAATTCAACCATGAATCATGTGTTTAACTTGCAACAAGATGAAAACCCTTTGAAGATATGAAGATTGGAGGTGATCTTAACATGTGAAAAGGAGTTTTCATGGAGGTCTTTGGGCTGATTTTCAAGAAGGAGCTTAGGGCTGATTTCATGGAGGTTTTCATCCATTTGAAGGACTCAAGAAGTTGCCTTGCTAAAGTTGAAGATTTGGTAACAAGGAACCAAGCCTTGTTCATCAAAATCCCATCTTTTCATCATCTTGGTGGTATAGAGATTATTTCTCCTTATCATCTTGTTATTTTGAATATGTAATCTTGTATTTTATTCATTTATGTATATGTATATGATTATGAATGATTATCAAAGTATTATGTGGGGATTTGGTGTGGATAGATTTGGTTAAAAAGATTGAAAACTACAAGAAAAGATGTTAAAATCTTGCTTAAAATAGTAGGCTGTATAAAACAGTAAAGAACCTTATGATAAACTGATAAAATGGTATAGATAAATTGATATACAGTAAGTATTAGGACTTGTATACATGTGAGAGTTGGCCATGCAATGGAATCATTATAATGAGTGAGATATGATCAAAACAAAATTAGTATACCAATCTGAATAGTCTGTTTTCTAGGGACTGTTAAGGATACTTAGACATGGATTGAGCAGTAGCTATAACTAACTTATTTGTATCACATAATATGAAGTTTATTTTATCCAAAAATGAGCTTCTATCTCCTTATAGAACTCAAGATATGATAAAAATGGTGAAAGTGAAACTAAAAATCAGATTTTGTGAAATTAAAGTTTAATAGTATTATATTAGCACTCAAAATAATATAGTATAAAATGTGAAATTAAAACCCACTAACTTATATATTTCATTTACATAAATATGTATAAGGATAAATAAATGGAAATTTTATAAAAAATGATAGTTTGGTAAGTTTTATAAGTTATAAAAACTATAAACATGATTTTTACGTCTGTTCGGCTAATATCGTAAAATTAATGTTTTCGTCAATTAAAACATAGTCGGTCGGACCCGTATAACGTAAACTTTTTAAAAGTCATATACTGATATATAAGTACCTAATACAAGTAAAAACAAATAAAACCCGAACTATATAACATATGGACATTAACGGGCTAAGTTAGCATTATTGGACTAATAATCCAACTAAATGGGCTAAACACTTATAAATTTACTTATTAGGCTTACCCATTTGGACCCAACATATAAAGTATAATACTGATAATAAAAGTGTAATTGGGCTAATGAATAGTATTGGGCTTGTAATAGGCCCATTGGGCTTCAAAATATAAACAAGATTGAACTAGTGTAACTAGTCTTGAAAATTACCAACACATAAACACTATAATGAATGAGTAAAGATGTATAAACCCACTTGATCATCATCATATTTATAAAATCATCATATGTATACATAATTGTTATTTTTATAAAGTCATTGGACAAGAGTCTAAGACGAGTATTATTTGTCTAGTTTTCCGTGATTGAAGCACGTACCGTACATCCAAATCGCCGATAACCGCCTTCCCACATCAACGTGAGTTCATAGCCTCGCACTCTTTTAAATATTTTTATGAAATGTTTTATAAACCCGCGAGGGAGATAACATGTTATGAAAAAATAGGACACCATTTGTCCCGATTGTCTGTTTATTGATTTGGACCCGAATGATTGTATGACCCGATGAATGATTAAATGACCCGATAGATGAAATGAAATGGATTATTAAAGTTAGGTTATGTCACTAAAAGTCCCATTAGCATGAATTGTGAACTACCGGGATTTGGTAGACGCTTATGCATATAATAGTACTATTTGGGGACGATCACCCTAGTTCGCGCCTTGACGGTTGATCCCCGTCGTGCCACATTGATTGGTAAGCGAATTTATGTATGAGAAGATTTACACAAGCGTGATTATTGTGACGACACGCTAATTTAGATAGGTAAATTGAGTTTCGGGCTAGCTACCCGTTCTTTTTTGTAGTAAGGTAACAATGTCATGCGGCTTATAATAATCCAAATAACGAAATACTGCTATACGCACTAAATTATGATATATTGTCTGACTAGCAATACGGGGTCTTATTATTGATATTATGTTCGTGTTTTGGTTTTTCATTACCATATTCATATAACGGTTTTTATTTAACTCTATACAACGTTATAAAACGTATTGTATGATGTTTTTACGACAATGGCTCGTATGATGATTTTGAAGGCAAAAGCCTATATTATGATTTTTGATAAGGATTTGTATAAAATGACTTTAGCTATTTTATGGCCTATTACAAAGATTTGTACAAAATGAGTTTCGGTAATAATTTTATACCGATGTTATATTGATGGATTTAATTAAAACTCTATGAATTCACTCGGCGTTTTCGCTGACCTTTTCTTTTAACATGTTTTATCTCAGGTACTTGAAGGTAATTCTCGGGAAGACAACAAGAATTCATGGCCCGCACTTAAATAACAATTTCCATTCAAATGCTTTGTAAAACTTGTATGAAAAATTATAACTTGGGACCTATGTAAATCTAATATTTATGAATGGAAATGCTCTATTATTAAACGACGCGATTTTTAAGCGTTGTCTATGATGTGAGTAATGTGCTATCCCGTAACACCAACGAGTCTTCCGCTGTATTGAATTGTGTAAATATGGGGGTGTTACATTATCCATTACCCAAACATTAATCAAACATGCAAGTGATTTAATTACATCAAAACATACTTTTGAAAAATCTTTGATTCTTGAAATTTTTTTGTTAATGCATGTTGTTATAAATTACATTAAAACACTTACAAAGGAAAACTAAGATGTGGTCTAAACTTGGATTTGTTAAAAATCAAAGGGAAAGAAAATTGGTGGTGGTGGTGGTGTGAAGGCCGACGGCCAAAGAGAGAGAGGAAGGAGAGAATGATTTTTGAAAATGATTTTTTTAATGTGTGTTCCTTCCTTCCCTTTTTCTAAATTTGAGGGGCCTCTTTTGCCATTTTGGTTTTATTTTGGCCTCCTTTTTAAACGACACATTTTAGTAGCGGGAAACTATTTACTAGTCGGTTTTAAAAATTTGTGGGAGTCGGGGGTCGCCCCGAACACTCGAAAATACTTTTAAAGCAATTTAAACGCACCCGGGATAAAATAAAACACACCCGGCTCGACTTAACACGAACCAAAAATAAAATTCTCAAAAAATTATAATATCAACAATAGGACAATAAAACATAAAAATTGGGCATTTGGTCGGGATCGTAGTCGTCGTCGTCTTTCTTAAATCGTCAATAGTTAAGATTACGACCTTAAACGTTGGTTTCAACTTAAACCGTCAAATATATAATAAACAAAATTTATTAACAATTTCAAATATATTCGTAATTTAGGGTAAAATAAATGACCTCGGGTTCTGGGTATCACACTAGATGCCTTGGCCATCGATTTTGATGAAGAACTGTACCCCCACATGCTTACGACCATCGCTGGTCATAGGTGGGTTATTGGGCATGGTTTGAGGCTGGCGGTGATGAAGATTACTGAATCACCCGAGATGGCCAACCCTTCGCAAATGTTGTTTATGACGGTATTGATCGTGTAAGGCATGAGGGACTTCTGGCTGGTATTTAGTGGGCTGGACAGGGAAAGGATCATATCTTCCACAAGCCTAATGCAGAGAAGAACATGACCACTTCTATGATGGCACTCAAAGGTACCGAGTATCCTCAAGTTAAGGACTTGGAAGCTCTGAAGGATGCGCCCATTGATTTGATTATGGAGCAATTACACCTAAATATTGACTTTGGTGCACAGAGCGCTCCTGACTGGTGGGTAGACCTACATCCACATCCTTTTCAGCTGACGATATCTGTTTATGTTGACAATCCTCTTCCAAACAACCCATGGGCCTTAAAGGGAGAGAAGACATTGCGGGAAGCTATAAAGGCGAACGAGGTTCGAGCACGAGAAAAAAAGGAGAATCGTATTCTATGTTGTACCCCCACTGCCAGATCCACCCATTTGCCCAGGTCAGATGTTGTAGCCGTAGCCGCCCCTACTCAGCCTGGACTTGCTATAGTTTTGGAGGATGATGCGGCCCTAGTGATCCAAGCCTAGCCGTGATTAGCCAGCAGAGAAAGGAAATGGAGGAACACATTCCGCCCAACTGATTGTAATCAAACAATTTATACTTATGTTAAAACACTAACTATTATGTGTAATAATTGGCCGTGAGTCCTCACGGCGTTTTGTTGTGTATATACTTGTCTTTGTATTTATGATTAGATACTTGTATATCTTTTGTGCGTGGTGTACCGCGGTTTTTAGAAAAGACTAAGTATTACATGTTACTAGACGTGCATTGTGTGTCTATAACATGTCCGTCATTTGTTAATGCGGTATGCCTGAACTTATTACAACATCTTGTGAATAAGGTTTCTAGTAAGGATTCATGATCCATGGCCGCTGGAGTTGTATCCCTCTTACGCGACAAGTTGAATTATTAAGTTCACTCAATACTCTTGCTTTACATGGAAACGGATAGTACATGTACGACTGAAGATAAAATGATGAAAATAGAAGTAAAATAACTAAATGTACAAACAAAAAGATTTGAACAAGAACTGGTCGTGGTTTTAGCTAAGCACCATGATATTTTATTATCACGTTTACATTTTTTGTTGAAACAATGTGAAAATACCTAAGACAAATGATTCCTAGAAAGCATAAAAAATTACATGGACTTTATTGGTGCTGACTACAGCTGGATGTCTATGTCGAAGGTCGAAGCCTTAGAGATAGCATTTTTTGATATTTCTGATGTTCCATGTATGACCTAAGTCTCAGTCGTCCATGTCATGTAACCTATACGCGTCGTTCCCCAAAGTTTCTGTGACCTCACACGGTCCTTCCCACTTTGGACCAAGTTTTCCTGTATTTTCAGCACGACTTGCTTCATTTTCACGATAAACGAAGTCTCCTCGCTTAAAATATACACCTATCACCTTAGCATCGTAATACCCTTTAATATTTGCTTTAGCACTTGAGTCATTGATTGCTACCAACTCTTGTTTCTCCTCCAACAAGTCTAAGTTAATCCTTAGCTCTACGTCATTCGTGGTAACATTTACTTCCGCCGTGTGGATTGTTGGCATTCCGATTTCTAATGGTATTAGTACTTCAGTGCCGTAAGCGAGTGCGAACGGGGTATCTCCATTAGCAGTTTTGATCATTGTTCTATGCGACCATAACACATGTGGTAACTCGTCGACACACTTAGCATTATTGTCACCTAAGTGTGCCTTAATACCCTCTCCTAGGCTCAGATTGGCATGCTCCATCAGACCATTGGTCTGCGGGTGTTTGACAGATGCGAAATGTTGCGTGTTTTTTAACGCCACACACCAGTTTTGAATGGATTGTCCACGAACTGTTTTCCATAGTTCGAGACTATTTCCCCTAGAAAACCAAAATGGCATACAAATTTTTTCCAAACAAACTTTTTTACCTGTTTGCCCGTGATTGTTGCTACTGCTTTGGCTTCGATCCATCAGGTGAAATAATCCATGGCGACTATTAAAATCTTAACACCTCTGACTGCCACCAGAAATGGTCCTACTATATCAATTCTCCATTTGTAGAATGGACATGAGGATGTAATAGGTGTTAACTCGTGTTTTGGATGACGTGGTACGGGTCGGTGCACCTGACAGTCATTTCACTTGAGTATAAGGTCTCGTGCGTCCTTTTGCATGGTTGGCCAATAGTATCCCATCCTTAAGACTCTTGCTACGACTGACCTCAGGCCTGCATGCATACTGCATGACCCCTCATGAATCTCACTAATCATATAGCTTGCTTATTTTGGTCCAACGCATCGCAGCCAGGGTTGGAAGAATGACCTTTTGTATAAGATCCCATCACGGATCTCAAACCCCTGTGATTTCTGTCGGATGCGGCGCGCTTCAACCTCATCATCCGGGAGTGTTTCGCTTTTCAAGTAATCAATGTGTGGGGTCATCCACGTAGGTCCCTCCTCCTCGACTATTGACAGAACTTCTTCTCCTACAATCGATTTATCATTGAGTATTTCCACCAATACTTGTTTGAACAAGTGAGCAAAGCTAGTGGACGCGATCTTGCTCAAGGTGTCTGCCTTCTTATTCTCGCCCCTAGGAACTTGATTTATGGTGAACTTAGTGAATCCTCCGATGAGAGACTTTACCTTCTCAAGGTATTGCATCATGTTGTCCTCTTTGGCCTCATATTCCCCGAGGATCTGGTTCGCGACTAGACGTGAGTTGACGTATGCCTCCAGGTTTCGTACTCCCATCCGCACAGCTATTCTTAGGCCCGCGATCAATGCTTCGTACTCCGCTTCATTATTTGTTGCGATAATTTGAATCATAAGGCATAAGTAAACTCCATACCTTCTGGGTTGGTGAGTGTAAGGCCTGTGCCCGATCCATCTATGCACGAAGATACGTCCGTGAACAAGACCCAAGGATCTTGGAGCTTTCCCCCTCAAGAGCCTTCATTCTTTCCTCTTTCAGCTTTTCTATTATAAAGTATGTGACACCCCCAAAGTGGTCAAATGCAGTGGAATAGTATTTAGGTGTCACTTGGTGGATCGATAGCAAATAATATATAGAACAATGATCATAAAATATCATTTAATTTATCACATGAACCAAATGTGAAGATTTAATAAATTATTTGTTTTCTTCATGTGCAGGGCATTCCAAAGCAGGTCAATGATAAAGGATATTGAGAAATTTGATGTCAAGGCACATGACGGGGAAAGAAGACTATCTTACTAATTTCATTCCTATCAAGAATGGTAATAAGGTGTATTTTAGAGGAGGATTTGGAAAAATCTCTAGAAAAGACACTCTCATCACCAACAACCTACGGTTTGATGAAGTGTTCCTGGTAAAAGAACTTGACTATCACTTGTTTAGTGTGTCACAAGTTTGTGACAACAAAAATAAAGTTCTTTTTACTGATACTGAGTATAGAACACCTAGGCATAAGGACATTTATAATGGTAATCTAAAAGGAATTAAGATGAACAAAAATCTGTCATGTCTTTATGCTAAAGCTTCAGTAGATGAGAGTAATTTATGGCACAGAAGGTTAGGGAACATTAACTTTAAGAACATTAATAGACTTGTGAGACATGATCTTGTCAGTGGTTTGCCCTCAAAAGCTTTCCATAATGATCATACTTGTGTTGCATGCCTTAAAGGCAAACAACATAAGGTCTCCTTTAAGTCTAAAAGTGTGCATTCTAGTTCTAAACCACTTCACTTGCTACACATGGACCTGTTTGGTCCTACTAATATAGAGAGTTTAAATGGTAAATCTTTTTGCTTTGTCGTCACTGATGATTATTCTAGGTTTACTTGGACTTTATTTTTAGCTTTGAAAAGTGACACTACCAAGGTTTTGATTAACTTTATTACCCAAATAGAGAACAAATTAGGGTACACAATTAATATACTTAGAAGTGATAATGGTGGTTAGTTTAGAAATACCATATTAGATACCTTCTTCGTCAATAAAGGAATTACTAGGAAGTTTAGTATTGTTAGAACTCCACAACAGAATGGTGTAGCTGAAAGAAGAAATAGAACACTGATAGAAGCAGCTACGACCATGTTGGCAGATGCTAAGTTTCCCATTGCTTTCTGGGCTGAGGCTGTGAACACAGCTTGCTATGTTCAAAATAGAGCCTTGGTCAACAAAATCCACAATAAGACACCTTATGAGCTACTTTGGAAAAGGAGGCCTAATATAGACTTTCTTAAACCCTTTGGATGTCATGTAGTGATATTAGATACTAGTGATAACCTAGGTAAGTTTAATTCAAAAGGTGATGAGGGATATTTTGTGGGTTATTTTATGAATAGCAAAGGGTAGAGGGTTTACAATAAGAAAGAAAAAACGTATTCTTGAAAAAGTGCATGTTAGATTCTTAGAAAGTAAGCCTAGTGATCCTAAAAATGGACCAGATTGGTTGTTTGATTTGGAACCATTATCTAGGACCTTGAATTATATGCCTGTCATTAATCTAGACATTATGGAAAAGGATCCAAATGTTTTGGAAGAATCTGTCATTGAAAATACAGGTACTCAGGTCAAAGATGTGCAAGGACCACAAGAGGATGAGCCCAATCCATTATTTAACTATCTGACCATACCAATATGGAGTGACGAGTTCATCCAAGCATCTGCTATGGCAAGAGAAGAGAAGAGAAAGCATCAAGAGGAGGAAGTCAGTAAAAACAAGGACGCTCAGAACCAGACGCTGACAGCCCAGATAAGGACGCTGACAGGTCTATACCAGACGCTGATAGGAATAAATCAGCCACTGACAGCTTGCTTTCACCCTCTTCTAAAGAAGGATTTGAACAAGGTGATGATACCAAACCCCATGAAGGTGTCAGCGTCATTAACTCAGACACTGACAATGATTCTCCTAGACCTAATGGGTATGGTAGTAATGATGAGTGGGACAATGGACTCCTTGACTCCACTGTTCCACATTCTACATTATTTGGAGAGGGAACTTCAACTAAATTGGCAAAATCTCATCCTCCCTCTCAAATAATTGGACCTGTTACTTCACCAGTTTAAACAAGAAGACCAAAGTTATAGAATTCCAAAGAAGGGTTCATTGAAAACATCCACAAGTAGGAAGATACCCCTCTTATGCAAGCACGTTTGTTTGCCTGTTTTCTGTCACAAAAGGAACCCAAGAAGATTTTTGAGTCTCTTAAAGAACCAAGCGAGGTTGAATCAATGCAAGATGAGCTTCATCAGTTTGCAATTCAAGATGTTTGGGAGCTTGTGGACTGTCCAAACCATGTCAGGCCTATTGGGACACGTTGGGTTCTAAGAAATAAAAAGGATGAAAGAGGTATTGTGGTCAGAAACAAGGCACGTTTAGTTGCTCTGGGATATACACGAGAAGAAGGGATAGACTACGAAGAGGTTTTTGCACCTGTTGCTAGAATTGAGCAATAAGAATTTTCCTAGCCTATGCTTCCTGCATGGGTTTCAAAGTTTATCAAATGGATGTGAAAAGTGCTTTCTTATATGGCACAATTGAGGAGGAAGTGTATGTTATGAAACCTACAGGTTTTGAAGATTTAGACAATCCAGATAAGGTATATAGAGTCAAGAAAGCAATATATGGACTTCCTCAAGCCCCTAGAGCATGGTATGGTACATTATCCACTTACCTTGTGGAAAATGGGTTCAAGAGGAGAACCATAGACCAAACCCTGTTTATCAAGAAGAATGGCAAGGATTTTCTTCTTGTACAGGTCTATGTGGATGATATTATTTTTGGATCATAAAATTCAAAGATGAGTGAAGACTTTTCCACACTCATGACTGACAAATTCAAGATGAGTGCTAGGATTACAAGTACAACAGAAAGAAGATGGTATCTTTATCTCTCAAGACAAATATGTGGCTGAGATCTTGAAGAAATTTGGTTTTTCTCCTCATGAAAAATGGGCTAGCACACCCATGGATAGGGTGTTTGGGGAAAGACTGGAGATGGAAAAGATGTTGATGTTAGGCATTATAGATCAATGATTGGATCAATGATGTATCTTACAGCCTCTATACCTGACATCATGTTTGCTGTGTGTGCATGTGCACGTTATCAAGTGACTCCCAAGGAATGTTATCTTCATGCTGTTAAAAGGATCTTTAGATACCTTAGGTGCTATCCCACCTTGGGATTATGGTATCCTAAAGATTCTACATTAGAGCTTATTGGCTATTCGGACAGTGACTATGGAGGTGATAAGTTTGATACGAAATCCACAACTGGTGGATGTCAATTTCTTGGGAGCAGGCTTATATCTTGGCAATGCAAGAATAAACATTGGTGGTAAATTCTACAATTTAAGCTGAGTACGTGGCTACGGCTGCATTTTATGGACAAGTTCTGTGGATTCAAAACCAGCTGTTGGATTATGGGTATAATTTTATGCATTCCAGGATTTTTGTAGATAATAACAGTACATTGTGCATCAATAAGAATCCTGTACATCACTCTAAAACTAAACACATAAAAATTAGGCATCATTTTATAAGAGATTGTTTTGAAAAGGTTTAATACATCCAGATAGGGTAGACATAGAGGAGAATGTGGATGATCTTCTAACTAAACCTTTTGATGTTGGGAGGTTCTGTAACACCCCATTTTGGTAAATGGAATGTCACGCGTGATTATGGCATGTCATCAAAGCATACAAGGTAAATGTCTTAAAAACATTAAATGACCATGAATGGAAATACCAGAAACAAACATCGGTAGTTAAAGTATAAGCTCGTCACACACAAACATAAGTAATGTAATAGAAAAGGACTAAACAATGTCTAAAGAAATGAGTAGCAAAATGTATGAAGAAATGCATAAAGTAGAGAAGGCTAGATAGCTTCCAATCCATATGCACGTACGCTTAAAGTCTACGAGCGCCCTTGAGTACCTGTCGTTTGGGAACATGAAAGGAAAACGGTTGATCATAACACCCAGTGAACGGATATGCAAGTATAGCATTGATAACATAAGCATAAAAGACTAATAGTAGTGGGAAGGTATAAGTCCTAGTAAACCTGGAAACATGTTCATAAAACTGATTTTATAGTTTAAAAAAGACTTATGTTTTTATGTAAAATCTATATTAGTTAGCCAAAAGCCCATATAGGTCATGAGGTTCCACCGTGCATGAATACCTAGAAGGGAGAACTCATCATGTAATTAGAGGGGTTGCCTCTAATTAAATAGTCTGGGTAGAAGGGATCAACTCCTCGTGAAGGATGCAAGACACACATCGTATTCACCATAAAAATCCTTTAAAAACATGTAACGAGGATGCACCCATACGCCCCACATGATAATAAATATAAGCCAAAACTGAAAAGGGATGCCACGAGCAATCACTCCGTCATGGGGAAGTCATAACACTGGTGCCTCAAGTGTTATCGTTATGGTACCTCCATAACTAGGTGGCATTGTTCATGCATGTATAGGGCTTAGGCAATTATTCAAACATAAGTATCAAACATATAAAACAATACTGGGAAAACAGTTGGCTGTAAACGGGGAATCCTAATAAGGAAGAATGTCAATACTGAAGGACGGGAAATTCGTACCTTATCTCAAGTGAATGAAGAAGACGAAAGAATGAAAGTCCTACCCGATCTCACTAATGCTACATAAATAAGGGACATGTATATGTATTCTGTTTACTGAGTACATAACTGATTACATCATGTCTTAGCGTGTTTAATATGTTCTAGTCTTGGTTTACTGATATTAATGTTATACTGTGTTTATCATGTATTTCTGGTATTTTGTTTAGTATTAACTAGTATTTTATTATTATACTTGTTGTGTAATAATAAGTAACTTTCTAAAAATAGCAGGTTTCCTAAAATAGAAAGTTTCCAGTAATAGAAAGTTTCCAAAAATAGAAAGTTTCCAAAATTAGATTAGCTTCTAAAAATATATCAGTTTCTAAAAATAGAAAGATTCTAAAAACAGTAATTTTGGGTTTGCCATTTATGGATCCAGTGCTCTAGTTGGGTGGTAAATGGTGGTGGTAGCCATTGTTGAAGTTTAGAGAGAGAGGTTGTGTGTGTAAAAGAAAGGAAATGTTTATAAAGTGAAATTAAAAACACCAACAACAACCCCTCCTTAGAAGCCTTGGAGGGGTATATATAGTCACACACTACCTAGCCTATTGATAAGTGTGAAAACACTCATCAATAATGATCCAAATACCACTCAAAACACTGTCAAATACATTATTTTAACTGTAAATTATCAGAATTACGCGTGTATTTGGTGTTTGTGTATTTTCAGGTATATAGGTACATTTGAGACAAAACACGAGCTTTCAAGGATTTATTTGAAGAAAAGACGAAGAAAAAGACGAAAGATGCTTTTGAGGACTTTATTTGCCAATATTATCAAAGATCGAGGGCTCAAGTTGTAATTTTCTACAAGGATAAAGGATGAAAAGGAATTTCCTTAAAGTTGCCAATACCATTTGCAAAGAAATGAAAAAGAAGGGACTAAATGGAAAATAAAAGGAAAAGTTTATTAACTTTTTATCTTGGTCTGTTGACCAAGACCGGTCAAAACAACACAACAAACAAGACGCGTCTTCTTCATTCATTCAAGAGAGAGATACAAGCCGACTTATAACTCTCTCTTTTCTCTTAACCTGCAAATCAAATTAACATATAGCTACATGAAGTATCAGCAAAAGTTTACAACTAGAAAAAGATTCCTCTTGTTCTCCTCTACAAGACAGTATCAATCAATTAGATCAAGACGCGAAGATAAAGAAACCCCCAATTCAGTTGAAGATGAAGAACGAAGAGTGTAAACCTCGTATTTACACGTGTCCATATATGATTGGAGGATACACGTCATCGCATCACCCTCTCGCGGCTATAAAAAGACATGAAGACCCTCATTAGAAATGGGTTAGCTTAGGGTAGTTTACACATAGTTATTAGGTGTAATTAGTTAGTTAGTTAGGTTTTCTTTCAGTTTTCTGTTTAAATTTTGTAACAAATTCAGTTTTGATTCAGTTTTCAGTTTGTAACCGGTTCTCTTTTTCTGCCATTAATGAAAGTTCTAGTCTTCTTCAAGCTTTTTGTTACCTTATTAAATTCTTCTTATTCAGTTACATTTTTTTTCACCATTAATGAAGTTTGAGCTTTCAAGTTCTTGTTTCTTAAATACTTTTCACGAATTGATATTGTTAAGTTTTTGAATAGATAAGTTCTTGTATTGATCCAGGTTACGAGTTTGTTGAATTTTTAACCGTCTTCTTTTAAAGAAGAATTTAACTTTTGGTTCAAGTTTTAGTTCATAGGATATTAGTGATACTGTTAATGGTTTATCACTGGCTAATCAGCTTTTGAGTTTTTTTAATATTTTTACATAATGACTGTTAGAAGTTAAACAGGTTGTGTCGATTTCAGTTACTATTCACGTAGATTTAGAAGTTTGTTAAAGTACTTGAGAATCGAGTTGCTTATTCCGAGTTATTCGTTTCGAGTATTCATTTGTTTCGGATCAGTCTTATTCCTTGGACTCAGGATAGTATGGCTATTGATGAAGTTTAAGTGTTCAAGTTCTTGTTTCTTTAGAAGCTGTTGGTTAAGCTTGTTGATCGATTTCAGTTCGTTCAGATTTTTACTCTAGTTTCATTGTTAGGAGTAAGTCGGATACTTGATTTCATTCATTAGTCAGTTTTGCAAAAGGATATATTTCTGTTCAAGTTTATGCAGGTTTAGGGATCGAAAGATAGATTTCGTCCAGTTTTCCTTTGCTTTGTTTTGATTTTGCAGGTTTGCACGTTTTGGAGTTGCTGTTAGAAAGTCAGTTGAAATCAGTCTGTTATTCGAAAGAGTAGATCAGCAAATTGGTGGTGTTTGTTTTAAACCGGCTCAGCGCCGCGTTTCTCGTCTCAACGGACTAAACGACGGATGTTCGGGTTAAGCACATTTCGTTTTTCTGTAATATTGCTAGTGTAATCTGTGGCTATAAGCTGTAGTGTGATTCTAAATGTTACTGTTCTGTTTTTAACTTGATCTTATCAGATTTGCCATAGTAACTTTTCAATTCTGCTTGACTTCTATTCTTTCTGATATAGTGTGTTTGGATCAGTTAAGCTCTAAGAGTATTTTTGCATTTAGTTGATAAAGATAAGTCGAAGATTAGTTTATTTGCAAGTTGAAGTCAACTTTGATCAGTTGTAGGAATAGAGTATGATTTTGCTGTTTTCTTTGTCACTTTCTGCTTACAAAATATTAAATGAAATACAAACTCAGTTTTAGTCTCTATTTGGGTCACTTTAATGACGGGCTGGTTATTTTTGGTATCCTTATTTGTTTGACTGAAACATCATTTTGGTGGGCCACTTATTAGCTTTAACAAATTTGGATTAGATATATTTTAGTTATACAAATATAAGTTTAGTTTTATAAAGATTAGTTTTGTTCAATTTAGACTTTATAAATTTGTGTTAGTTTTATATTTTGCTATTGTAGAGTAAATTTGAATTTTGTATTTTGTATTCCGACTTTGTAGTATAAAATTGTATTTTACATTTTTTTTTAAATTTTGTGCATTTAATTGTCGTAGTTGCTAAATGTTTTTAGTATAGTAGGTATATGTAGTATAATAGATATTTTTACCTTTTTAATTGCTTTGTGCCAATTAGACATAGAATTCCAAACAAGTCTTTTTAACCAAAAACAATTAAGTCGAGCTAAAAAACGTTATATCAATTCGAATCGAGCTGAGAAGACAACTAAACTAAAAAACGAATTATTACCTATACATCATTTCCTAGTCTAGTCTATGCCTGTGTGACTATGATAACTAATAGGAATTCTTAAATGTCGTCACATAAAGTGAATTTCCAACAATCTTCCCCCATGGGACGATATGTAGAATTCCTTACACTATTTTTCCTAACAAGTACATAATGATTAAGAACAAAAGCTTCCATGAAGCGTCCAATGCTGATGAAGTCTTCTAAGGCCTTTGACTTCAAGTCTTCACTTCTGAGTGACTCATCTTCGTAGTAACTTGTAGTAGAAATACTGTAACGGCATGAGCTAAGTAATCCATATACTTCTGGTTAAGGAGAAGCTTCTGAATTAACTTCCCCCTAATTCATGCCACATAATCTTGATGTAGAAGCTTTTAAATAGCTTCCCCCTAAACCGACAATCCTCATGAGCAATTTCAAAGCTTTCAATAAAGCTTAGAATGATTAAGCGCACAACGGCATTTAACAAGCAAACCCCATCACATGAAATGATAATATTGCTATGAGTGATTGAATGTTTGGGGCACACCAAGTAGATCAACAACTTCTCTTCTCACGCTTGAATAATTCTTCTGAATTTTTCTTCCCCCTGAGAGTTCAAGTTATGCATACTAGAAAGAATCAAAAAATTTATTCCCCCACATAGTTGAAGAAAGTAAACCAATCCCATGTATGAAGCTCAAATACTTAAGTAGACACTTTATCCCATTCATTAAGTTTACATCGTAACACCAGAGTCAATTAAGTCCCGGAAATGCACATATCTTCTTCTGGAGATGCACCAGAGTCAATTAAGTCCCGGAAGTGCATATCTATCCATATAGGATAATGATGATAAATAATTGCAACCTCAAAACAATTAAACATCAAACAATAGTGTATCGTTTAGAGATTGATAACGCCACGAGTTAAAACACTGATTTTCTATGCGGTTATGATAAATGTCTTCCCGGAATGTCTTCAAATCAAAAGAAGGTATGAAATTCATCACGTGTACTCGTTGTGCGTTTAATATGTCTTCTTCTTCCCCCTTGATGGTTTCGAAAATCGGAACCATCAATAAATGTACGCACATGTACCTGAAATCTCGTGAGAATAATACATAAGCTGAATTATATATTTTGTGAGAATCAGCTGTTGATCGAAATTCTCTACTCATAAACTCTCCATGGACATCTTTACCAACCCCCTTGTAGGCAATTTGAAGTGACCACTGATGGAATGAACTAGATATACCAAACATGAAACTGAATAAAAATCCTTCGATCTTGTGACTTAAGCTTGCACTATTGTTGAATGAAGAACGGTGGAGAAATCTCTAAGTACCCAATACATTACTGAAGAAGTATAAAAGCACGACACCTCTTGAAATTATCCACGTCGACTAAGCATGTGACACATAGTACGATAATGTAGCTCATTAAAGTGATAGTTATCCGGGTCATCAACCAACCACCCCGAATCCGGAAACTAGATAAACAAGTCTTCATTCTAACATTAAGCACGAGCAAGTTATCTTCAAAGATAAAATAAGTACACGCCTTCGAAAAATCTGTTTCCAACTTCAAATAATAATACTACCCGATCAAAAATCCATAGTCACTAAAAATATAGCCATATTTCTTAGTCTCGTCAAATAATTTTGTCACTTTGTCTCGATACGTGTCTTTAAATCTTGTCACTTTTGTCACGTCTTTTTGTCACTTTCAAAACCGTTAATCAAAATATTTAATAATATTTAGATGTAACAATTTTACAAAATTTGGCCCATTAGTTGCAAGACACAAACTAATACTAATCTCAGTCCAAACAACTTTTCAATATCCGGATATATGAGATTAGTATAACGTTTTTACTTGCCATCATTTTGCAAAAGAAAACAATTGGACCAGCCCATCTATGTATTGTAATACCCGGTCCTAAAGCAACCAGTGGGGTATATAAAGCACTAACCCTAATAACTCTCACTATTAACTTAACCTAATCTCACACATAGTTTCTTCCGCCTCTTTCTTCAACCATTTACATCACAGACATCAAAGATATCCAAAACCAGATCTCCTTCATCCACGAGTTTTATAATCCAATACTGAATCTCATATTCTCACTATACCATACACACGAATCATCCCTAAATCAAAGTCATAGAATCCTTTAATCTTATATCCCCATCTCTTGATCAAACAAATCCCGTAACTCAAATCATCTCTACACATCCATGAAATTATTCACAAGAATCATTTATCTCATTATCACAACACGGAGAACCTAATTAAACACGTACTTAGGTTTGAATCTAACAATCCTTTGAAGAACATAATGTTATTATGGCTTCAAGATCTTGTAAAGATCTCGGGTAAGGTTAATTGGGATCATGCATGTGTTGATTTGTAAAGCAAAACAAAGATTGGTTTTAACAGGTTTGTTGAAAACCGTTCTTATTATTCGAATATTAAAAAGAGGTTTAAACCAACAATTGATCTGTGAAGATATATGTTTTCATGGCTTTAGATCTTTAATGATCTTAACATGCATGTATATCACGAAAAAGTAATCTGAGATCACTTAAAAATAATTTCTGCTCGAATCTGATTAATAAGATGTTTATAGTTGGGATTAGGTGTCGATGGGAATAAGTTAGATTGATGTTGTGGAGTTAAAAGGTTGGAGATATGGTGGTCTGGTCAAGTCTTTGTAGGCCACGGTAGCAATGAAGTTAAAGATTCCATCGCAATGTTTTCAGAAAACTGTGTCGCAATATTTATAAATAAAGCCATCGCAATGTTTTTAGTAAACCCATCACAATGTTCTTTGTCTGTTGTTTCCATCGCAATAAGCTACACAATGTACACCATCGCAGTCCCATCGCAACCTGATGGACACCATCGTAATGGTTCCATCGCAATGGGACCATCGGAATGTGACCATCGGAAGTCTTATCCAAAAGTTGTACTTTTTCCTGATTTTCAGGATCTTGCATTTTCTGAATCTGATTTTCTGGGCAAATCTGGGTTTCTGGGCATTTCTGGGCTCATCATCATCTTCATGTCCATAAAACAATTAAAACCAAAATGATACTTATAACCATACACTAACCATCATATACTGATTTTGAGGCCAGTCATAAGCAAGTGATAGTTATATAAACAGATATGAAAAAAAATAAAAGTGACAACTTTTGATAAACATATGAGACAACTTTTGACCAGAAAAGTCATGACTCATGAGACAAATAAAAAGCATGACTGATGAATATGGTTAACCAGACCAGGACGTATTTAAACTGGATATGGGGACAAGTATGAACGAAAGTTGTGTGACAAGAAACAATGATCCAAGACAGTGACAAAAAATTATGATAAATTCGAACCAAAAAAAATTTAACCACCGAATCAATAGACAAAATAACACAACGATCCAAGGATTGAACCATAGCTCTGATGCCAATTGTGGGTTTGCCATTTATGGATCCGGTGGTCTAGTTGGGTGGTAAATGGTGGTGGTAGCCATTGCTGAAGTTTAGAGAGAGAGTTTGTGTGTGTAAAAGAAAGGAAAAGTTTATAAAGTGAAATTGAAAACACCAACAACAACCCCTCCTTGGAAGCCTTGGAGGGGTATATAGTCACACACTACCTAAAATATACATCGTTTCCTAGTCTAGTCTATGCGTGTGTGACTATGATAACTAATGGGAATTCTTAAATGTTGTCACATAAAGTGAATTTCCAACAGTAAGTTTCCTGAAATAGAAAGTTTCTATATTTAGAAATAAGCTGGGTTAATAAGCTAATAATATAAGCTTAAGTTTACTGGTTAAATATCATAAGTCATGTAATTATTTGTATAATTTATTAATAAAAACATGTTAATTAAATAAACTATAGGTTATACGATTTAATTAAATATAAGCATGATTTAATTAAATTAAAGCATATTAAATACTTAGGTTAAACCTGTATTAATAATATATTAGTTATAACCTAAGTCATGTTTATTAATTAATTATAGTCCATGTTTTAAAAATTAATTAATACTATAGTCTAAATTAAGTAGTAAAAATACTTAGGTTAAAACATGTATTATTTACTAAATAATAATAACCTAAGTCCATGTTAAATTAAGTTAATTACTAGCCATGATTTAATTAATTTAATTTTTCTTGTTAAAATAATATACTTCTTAAAAATGTAAACTTGAAAAAAGTACCCATGAGCCGAACCTGTGTTTTTAATTTAGACCGAACGTGAACCAGACAGGATTCCCCTTGAACCGGGCCGAACCAAACACCCCCTTAGCAGTGGCTACCCGGCCAAGCCGGTTGACACAGCTAGCACATATTCACCACCGGCTTGAGCCGGTGGTTGCCCCTGGTCTGCCTCGGCTAGCCACTGCCCACAACAAGTTCCCACCGGAAGTTAGCCGGTGGTCCCCTGCTGCCGCCGTGCATTCCCCCTGCCTGACCAAAACAGCCACCGGTCTTAGACCGGTGGTGTTCTCGCTGCTGCGCCAAGACCAACTGAACCACAAGGCCACCCCGACTTGCGTCGGGGTCCTTGTTCCCTCCTGCCGAGACACCACAGGCCTCACCGAGACCATTGAGGTTTCGGTTGGTGGTGATACAACGAGCAATGAGAGCCTAGGGCCCTCGATTCTTGCGTCGGCCAAACCAAACCCGAACCACAACCCATTCTTTTTATTACTCCATGATTAACTAACATGTTTATTACTCGTTTTAATGTTTCACATAATCATGTGTTCTTGATTCAATTAAATGAATAAAAAGAAGGAATTAAAAGGTCTACCGAATGCGTGAATTGAATGAGAACCAATAACACGAACACTAACACATGATTTCAATCACCAAAATCAAACAAAAACCCCTTGATGGTGTTGCTGTAGCCAGGGGCAAAGGAGAAGGCAAAGGAGGCTAGGTTTTTTTTTATTTTATCAAAAACTCTGTTGAATGAAAAGGGTTTTTCCCATTTTGTTTATTTAGTTAAAAAACCAAACTGGGCCTGGGCCCCCTTGTCTTGTTTTGTCCGCGGGTATAAGGGCCCACGAGGGAACCCGAACGTTTTTCATGTCTAATAATTTACGTGTTCATTCGTTAGCATTTTCGTGTTAGCCCGTAATTAATTATTTGTGTTATAATAATTACTTGTACGTAAACGATATTTATCGAATATTAATAAATACATACATAGTTACGTGTTCGTGATTTAACGTTCCTGATTTCATGTTTGTGATTATAATTATTATGGTTAATAATTATCGTGTAATATCACGTACTTAATACTTATCGTGTAATAACACGTTTGTAGTTTCTGAAATTAATATTCGTGACACGTGTTCATGCTATAAAAGGAAAGTTTTAGTTTGCTCGTATGTTTACTAAGTGTATTGTTCATGGTAAAAGTATGCGGGTTTTTGTGACAATCTAACATTTTCAGGTAGTGAAATATTTTCTCGTATAATAATTTGAAACTTATTTTTGTGTTGGTTGATGAACTCACAATTTACGGATTTAAATTTGGGCTTACGTGCATAATTTAGCGTCCTTTACGACTAAACCGGAAACCTTAGGATTACGTATTTACGTTTTTGAACTCCGTTTTTTATGAGACAATTTTTATTAGATTCGTTTTGTGCCGTTGATTCATAATTTATAAAAACGTTTTTCGTAAAACGACCCGAGGGCACGCAAATCGAGGAAACTAGAATCGAGGAATACCCGTAAATTAGCGGGATGGGACAAACAAGTTTATCCCACCCCACTATCTAAAGGGACGGCCAAACTAGGACACCACATCAAAGATGTGGCATCCTTACACCAACTTAAGTTACACTTGTAACTTAAGATTCATTTTGAAGCTACTTCATCCCACTAACCACAAAACCACTAACCATTTCCATTTACTTCCATTTTCTAACATGCAAAACAACCAAAACTCTCCTCCCTCTCTCTATCATTGCCGTCCCACTCCACCACCATACACCACCATTTGATCTTTTCTAGCCACAAGTTACTTGTTATCTAGCTATATTATGGAGAACCCTTGAAGCCTTGATTGATTGGTGGCCATTTTAACAACAAAGGAGGTGATTTGCTTGTGTCCTAGAGCTAATTTCTCAACAAACTTTCTTGGTGATTGATGATCTTGGAGATATATTTGGTGTTCATCAAATTGTTGTCTTCCAAAAACAAGATATAATCTTGGTTGGTAAAGAAGATCATCCTTTCCATTTCTCTTGTTATTTTTGTAAAGATCAAATGTATTTTCTTTCTTTTTGTATATGTATATGATAAATATATGATGATAAAAATGTTGTGTGGGGATCAAGTGTTGATAAATATGCTTAAATAGATGAATAACCATAAGAAACAAGGCTAAAATCATGCTTAACTTGTTGGTTGTATAAAAACAGTAAGTAACCAAGACTTAAACTGATAAAATTGCATGGTGGAATCCATTTACAGTAAGTATAAGATGTCATACACATGTGAGAGTTGGCCATGTAATGGAATCATCAAAATGAGTGAGATATGATCAAATAAGATGAGTGTGCTAATCGAATAGTCTGTTTTGTAAGGACTGTTAAGGATAGTTAAACATAGAATGAACAGTATCTATAACTAACTTATTTGTAGCACATAATATGAAGTTCATGCCATCTAAAAATGAGCTTCTAACTCATTGTAGAACTCTAGATATGATAAAAATGGTGAAGATGAAACTAAAAATCAGATTTTGAAGAATTAATGTTTAATACTATTATATAAGCACTCAAATAATATAGTATAAAATGTGAATTAAAACCCACTAACTTATAAATTTCATTTATATAAATATGTATAAGGTTAAACAAATGGACACTTTATAAAAATAGTAGTTGAATAATATTTATAAGTTATAAAAACTATAAACATGATTTTTACGACTTTTTCGGCTATTACCGTAAAATTAACGTTTTTCGCCAATTAAAACTTAGACGATCAAACCCGTCTAATGTAAAGTTTTTAAAAGTCATATACTGATATATAAGTATCTAATACAAGTAAAAACCGATAAAACCCGAACTATAGGACATACGGACATTAACGAGCTAAGATAGTATATTGGACTAATAATTTAACTAAATAAGTTAAACACTTATAAAAATTACTTATTGGGCTTAACCCATTTGGACCCAACATGTAAAGTATAAATACTGATAATAAAAGTATAAAATGGACTAATACAAGTTAAAGAACTTATAATAAGCTTATTGGACTTAAAACATGTAAATAGGTAAAACTAGTAAACTAGTAAAAACTTACCAATACATAAACACTAAAATGAGTAAATAAGAATATATAAACCCACTTTATCATCATCATATGTACAAAATCATCATATGTATATTGTTATTTTGATAAAGTCATTGGACAAGATTCTAAGACCGGTTATTATTTATATAGGTTTCCGTGACCGAAGCACGCCCGTAGCCGATAATCCGCCTTTCATTATCGACATGAGTTCATAGCCTCGCACTCTTTTAAATGTTTTATAAAATGATTTGTAAACTCGCGAGGGAGATAACATGCTAGTTTTTGATAAAAATAGATCACAAGTAGTCCCGATGGTATGCTTAATGATATGGACCCGAATGATGCTATGACCCTATAAATGAGATAAAAAGGATTATTAGTAGTTAGGTTATGTCACTCAAAGTCCCATTAGCATGAATTGTGAACTACCGGGATTTGGTAGACGCTTATGCATATGATAGTACTATTTGGGGACGATCACCCCAGTTCGCGCCTTGACGGTTGATCCCCGTCGTACCACATTGATTGGTAAGCGAATTTATGTATGAGAAGATTTACATAGCGTGATTTTTGTGACGACACGCTAACTTAGATGGCAAATTGTTTGTCGGGTTCATGGCCCGTTGTTTTGATAGTAAGGTAACAATGTCATGCGGCTAATAATAATCCTATATAATCTAAATATCCGATATGATACGATGGTAATAACGATAATAATATTACCTATAATGGTAATATTGAGGCTACGGTCTCATGGACGGTTTAAGATGTATGCTTTGATTATATATTGCCTGACTAGCAATACGAGGACTTACTTCTGATATTATACTTGTGTTCTGATTTCAATGATTGTTTTATATAACGGTTTTATTAAACTCTATGAATTCACTCGGCATTCGCTGAAATGATTTTTGCATGTTTTTATCTCAGGTGCTTGAAGGTAATCCGGATGGAGATCGACTCTGATGGCCCACATAATATTAAAAATGTTCATTCGATCTATGTTTTGTAAACTTAATGACCTGTATAATTTGGGACCTGTTGTACACTTTAAAACTTTTTATCGAATGAATGTATGTTGAACCCTGTACAACCATTTTTATGTGTTGTCTATGATTGGAGTTATTGTGCTATCCCGTAACACTCTAAAAGACCCTTCCGCTGTATCGATACGAAAATTGAGAGTGTTATAGTTTGGTATCAGAGCACTCGTTATAGAGAACAAAAGATTTTAAAAACCAAGGTTTTGAACAAAACTTTCCAAAATCTTTTAACTATGAACATTTGAGAATATATTTGAAAAATCTTTTGACTATAATGGTGCCAAAGATCTCCGACGTTACCAACAATCCCTATTGAGAAGATATATATTTTGATATATATAATTTAATTTATATATATGTATATATCGTGGTTTCAGTATGTAATTGTTTAATAAGTATGTTATCCTAATACGAGATATATATATATATAAATGCAGATTGTCATGGCTGACCCTAATATTCCTGTAGAGAACCATGCTATTCCCGAACCTAATGTAGATGATGATCCTTATTTAGACTTAGTAGATTATGATATGGATGATGAGGAGGAACCATTTGAGGATCCCGAGCCCGAGATAGGACTAGGAGATCAGATTGCCCTCAGGTTGATATGGTAGAGAATGAGATTGATAATGTTGATATTGAGAATGATGATGATGAGACTGGGTTAGATAATTTAGATGATGAGATTGACGAGGATGTCGAGGAGGATATAGGTATAGACGATGAAGTTGATGATGATGAGGAAGCAAAGCTTATTTACCCTTATGATGTTCCAGAGGGCGAGCCCTTACCCCCACCAGTTTATTTGTCTGATTCTGATGTTGAGCTACCTAGGGATGAAATGTCTGAATCGTCTGAATTTGATTCTGAATCACAGGAGGATGAGGATGATAATGCACCTGACGGTACTGATGGTATTGCTACACTTAGACGTGTGATAGGAGAGTCGTCTAGTGCTCGAGAGGCTACTCATATTGATGGTCTTGCACCATGGGCCTTGATACGTGATTTAGATGCTTCCCGTGTTAAGAGTAGTATGATAGAGATTGGATTAGGTGTTGTTCAGACTCATGTTGCTTATTTGGAGTCGAAGACTAAGGTTGGTGAGAAAGAGCGGGAATTGCTTAGTTTGGATTTGACTGATGTAGAGCGTGGTTTGAATGAGGTTTTTAGGAGGTTATCGGTGTTAGAAAGTGGTGAGTTTGCTGCTATGAAGAAAAAGGTGAATTCTATGGAGATTCAGTTGAATGTAGCTCGTGCGATGCGTGAGAAAGCTGAGAAGGAGTTGAATATATATGTGGGTTGGAATAGTAGATTTTATGCTGACATGGTTGAAAGAGGAGTGATCCGTAAGCGCCCAGCTGAATATGTGTCTAGTGATCGTCCGACAAAGATACAGAAGACGATGGATGATGGACCATCTGGCGGTTCTCAGTAGACCAGTCTGTGTTTAGTAGTGACCTTTGTATCTTTTGTACCTTTTGTAGCTTTGACTAAACCGACTTGTTAATAGTAGACCTGGCACGAATTTTGAGTATGTATAGTGCTAGAACTTTGATATGGGATGTAACTAAGACAATGCTTTTGTTTCAAATCCAATGAAATATGTATCTTGTCTTGAAATCCATATTGTGCCTTATTTGTATCTTAATTATGAATCCAATCCATATTATATGAATCTCTTATTGGGTGAATGCTTAATACTTTGAAATTGTGAAATTATAGAACTATGCCGCCCAAGAAAGCTGTGACTGAGGATGATGTACGTAGGATTATTACGGAGAAAGTTACCGCATCTATGACTGAATTTATGGCAAATGATAGAAATGAAGCTGGCGGTAGTGGAGCTGGCGGTAGTGGAGCTGGCGGTAGTGGAATTGGTGGTACTAATGTGAATGTGAATGCTAATAATGTGAATTCTAATGCTGGAGGAAATGTAGGAGGACTTGAAACTAATGCACCTGAAGTTGGTGGCTGTACTTATGTGACGTTCATGAAGTGTGAACCTCTACCTTTTAATGGAACTGAAGGTGTTGTAGGATTAAGCCAGTAGATTGAGAATATTGAGTCGGTGTTTCGGATTAGTAAGTGTAAGGAGGAAGATAAGGTGACTTTTTCTATGGCTACTCTTAAAGGTCGTGTGTTGACTTGGTGGAACGGGAGAATTGCTTTCATGAGTATTGATGTTGCTAATACTACTCCTTGGGCTGAAATTAAGAAGTGGATGACTTTGGAATTCTGTCCCCGTAGTGTGATCATTAGGTTAGAACAAGAGTTGATTCATCTGAGAATGAAAGGTGTGGACATTGATAGTTACACAAACCGATTCCATGAGTTGGCCTTGTTGTGTCCTCGATTGGTGGAACCCGAAGAGATCCGAATTGAACAATTTATTAAAGGGTTGACCAAGAATATCCGAGGGACGTGACATCATCTAAACCACTGACCATTGATGATGTTGTTCGAATGGCTTACCAACTCATTGGACAGATAATTCAGGATAGGGAAGATGAAGCCCGTGTTGGTGAGAAAAGAAAGGGTGACGGTGATCGTGTAGATAGAGGTGATAATAGGAAGAATTTCAATCGCCGTCAGAACCAGAGAAAGGGGAATGCAAATGCTCTTACCAACAACACACCACGCAACAATGATAGATGTCCTAAGTGTGGCAACAAGAGGCATGCTGGCGACTGCTAGAAGTGCCGAAATTGCGGAAAGCTTGGACACAAGGTTGAAAGGTGTAAAAAGGGAACCATTTGCTTCAACTGTAATGAAGAAGGTCATAGGAAATCGGAATGCCCCAAGTTGAAAGCGATTGTACCTGGAAGAAACCCCCAGGGTGGTGTCTATCAACTTGGAATAATTGAGGTGAAGAAAGAGGATCCGAATGGCGTTACCGGTACATTTTTACTCAACAATCATTATGTTGTTGCTTTATTTGATTCGGGTGCTGATAGGAGCTTTGTATCCACTAAATTTAGTGCCCTTATTGACATTGAACCTGTTGAGATAAATACCAGTTACGAGGTGGAACTGGCAGATGGTAAATTAGTGAAAATTAATAAGCTGTTGATAGGTGTGAAAACACCCATCCTTTTTACCACTTAATTGCAATAATAACCGAGCCAAAACGTGTATTTTATGTCATTTATGTCGGAATTATATGTGGTTTGTGTTTTTGTTGTGATTTAGGACGAAAAGGTGAAAAGTGGAGAAAACACGGCATTCACGGGCTTTTATCGAAGAAAAAGACGAAAGATGAAGTCGAAAGATCAAGAGTGGAAAAAGAACGGAAGTCCAAGACCAATTCTGAAGATTTACCGAAGAAAAAGTCAAAAGACAGAAGTTTACCAAAAGCCGAAGAACTCAAGTCTAATTCATTGAAGAATTATAAGACGAGTTAAAGAAATCCCAAGACAAAGTCCAAGATTAAGAAGATCAAGGACTTAAGTGTGCAATTAAGAGAAAGAAGAAAGAGGGAGGAAGCTTCCTAAGCTCCTCCCTAATTCCCCTATATATAGTTTTACCTTCATTTTTGTTTAGGTTGTTGGAGGCTTGACAAGCCTCTCTTCCCCATTTTTCATTTCTCTTGTTCTTTAAATTTATGCATCTTAATCTTCATGTATTGTATCTTTAATCTTCTTTTAATTCCAAGTAAGTTTACCTTTAATTGTTGTTAATCTTTTTCTTATTGCCAATCTCCTTCTACCTTTCTTGTTTGATTTGTTCTTTATCTTGATTGTTCATGTTCTTGAGTTTTTATGATTTTGATCAAGTGGGTTTTGATTAATTTGGTTATGTTTGTTAGTTTTGATGATTTGTTTTGATTGATTATTGTTAGTTGATGCTTATTGGTTGTTTAGGTTTAATCTTTTGTTTGATTTTGATTAATTTGTGGATGAATTCGTTGTTACTGTATGTCCTTGTTCTTCGGGTTGTTAGTTTATGAAGTTACTGTTCTTATTCCCAGAACTTCCGAATCAATGGTTCTTCATTCGGAACTTTGAAAGTTCCGGATCAAGGGTTCTTCATTCGGAAGTTTGGGGCTTCATTCGGAAGTTTGGGGTTTCATTCGGAAGTTTGGGGGCTTCATTCGGAAGTTTGTTCTTCATTCGGAAGTTTGGGGTTTCATTCGGAAGTTTGGGGGCTTTATTCGGAAGTTTGTTCTTCATTCGGAAGTTTGGGGTTTCATCCAGAAGTTTGGGCTTCATTCGGAAGTTTGGGGTTTCATTCGGAAGTTTGTTCTTCATTCGGAAGTTTGGGCTTCATTCGGAAGTTTTTAACTTCCGAATCAAGGGATCTGTCAAGTTTTCTTTTTGATTTTTCTTTCTAAGTTTTTGTCTTTTATTTTCAAGTTTTATTTTTCCCGCCTTTTTATTTATTTGAATTTTTATTCACTTTTCTTTTAGTTTAAGTTTTGATTTGCATCATTTACTTTTTGTTAAGTTTTAATTTTACGTCCTTTCATTTCTCGTCATTTACTGTTAAAGTTTTAAATATCGCACCATTTACATTTTAACTTGTTTTAATTTCTCGTCATTTATTATTAAGTCTTGCTCATTTATTTTCCAACACCAAAATTATTTGTTTCACCAAGAACAACTAATCTCACACAATTAACCGGAAATCAATTCGATTAGACACCGAGAAAACGAACTTTTCAACGAGTTAAAATCTTGTTATTAAAATGGCGCCGCTGCCGGCTCTTTTCGTGAAGATCGAAGGTTTTTTGTGAGTGAAGCGTTGGCTTTTGGGATCCGTTCACTTGTGAACGTTATTTTTCTTGTCAGAAATTTTCAAAAATACAAAAACATTTGAAAAATCATAAAAAGCATTTCTTTCTCAAAGTTTTGCACCAAAAATATTCTTCTTGCTTATCTATCTTTCTTAATGGATTTTTATGTCCATTGCGTCCGGTGTGGGAAACAATTATCTGGGAACAACTCTTGTCATTGGTGTACATGTGAGCGGTGTGGAAACGATCTCGGCAATACACAATTCCTATTCGGATTTTGTCCTTTGTGCAACTCGACTAATTCGTCCTTTTTGAACCCACCTCCTCCTGTTCCCCCGTGCATCTATTGTGGAAGCGATTCTCATTGGCATGTTTCGTGCCCGGTTCGATACCCGTATGGTCACGGGCAAGAACCGGGGTACAATTATGACAATGATAATAGCTATCCACAAGACGCACTTGATTTTTCTCCACACCCCATTTGCAATAACTGTGGGGGTCCTCACGATACCTATTATTGTCAACCACTGAATTGTTTTGAGCCAAATCTGTGTCCTCAGTTTTCTTCACCTATGGATTATTATGAACCAAACCCGGTTTCTAATTATTCTCAACCGATGAACAACTATGAGCCACAACATTGCTATAATTCAGGTTTTCAACACTTTGAGCCCCCACATCACACCCTCAATCATCAATCCTCTCAGCAAATTAATCTTGACCCACAACTCACTACCTTGAATGAAGAAACACACTCCATTGTTTTGGAACTTCAAGAGGCCGTTGTTTTGCTTAAAGAATTTAGGGACGAGGAAAAGCGGCTGCAACAAGAGCAAGTATCTAATCTTAGTGATTATACCCCTCCGCTTGTGCGTCAATACTATTATGATGATGATGACGATGATGCTGTATGCAATTTCAACTCATCTTCTGAAGTTGCTGCTCCTACTCTCGATGTTCCTACTGCGTCTAAGGATCTAGATTCGTTGCATGAGCTTAGTGATGTTGGCCTCGACAAAGTATTGGATGATGAGGTTTGTGACTTACCTGCTATGGAGCCTAAGGACGACGTTGCCCTTACAGACGAGGTCGATCCTAGTGATGACGATTCTTCTCTCTGCTATGAGAATTTCACTTTTGAAATTTTTCAATCTCCACCGGGAGATGCAGAAAATGACGATTTATTCTCTCCGGTTTACGAGCAGTTCACCGATGAACATGATCTTGTGGATGAGGTGGAAGACGTGCTTCTTCGCGATAGATTACGGAAAGTGCACCTTCTTATTGCTCAAATCGAAGCGTTGACTTCTCCTTCTCTTTCCAAGTCTTCACCTCCATCTATTCCTCCCGTTGAAGATAATGACCCATTGCTAGAAGAAATCTGTTAGAAATACGATTTAACGTATATTAGAAGTATCGGTCACTCCACAATAGGATTTATGTTGTAATAGCTCGTAGTTAACAAATAGTTAATTGTTACTTATTAAGTTAAGTAAGAACCGGTCTATGGGCTTGTCATGGACCGGCCCAAGCCCAATGTAAGCTTGGAAGTATAAATACCCCTTTCCACCATGGAAAGGGGTTGGTTGTTGTTCATTTGAAACTTTCATATTAATAAAATCACACACATTTTCTCTCACTTTCTCTCTCTAGTTTCTCTCACTAGAAAACATCAACCCACTTCATAGATTCATAGGTTATCAATATTCTACATTTGGTATCAAGAGCTATGGGGTGATTTAAGGTAAGGATTGTGTTGCTTTTTTAGTTTTTGAATCAATTAGTGATCTTTAGAAAAAATCAATCTTGAATCTTGTTGTTTTTGTTATTGGGATTGATTGATAAGGATTGGGTTTAGCTTATTTTGGTAAAAATCATAAAACTTTTTGTGGTTTTTGATCAAAAAATCGGATTTAAAGCTGTTTTCCAAGTCTAGAAATATATTTCCAGTTTATTCCGAATAGAGATTCCGAATAGGAAGGTTTTCAGAATAGCAGGTTTATTCCGAATAGACATTCCGAATAGGATAATTTTCAGAATAGCAGGATTTTTTCCGAATAGACTTTCCGAATAGAAGATTTTCCGAATAGCAGCATCTTTCCGAATAGGAAATTCTTTCTGAATAGCAACTTCTTTCCGAATAGCAATTTGTTTCCGAATAGCCAAAAACTTTCCGAATAGCCAAATCTTTCCGAATAGCCAAACTTTCCGAATAGCTTTCCGAATACCCGATTATTCCGAATAGCAAAGTTTTTCCGAATAGCCAATTGCCAAACATTCCGAATTGAAGGATTATTCCGCATAAGGATTTTTTTTCCGCATAAGGATTTTTTTCCGCATAAGGTTTTTTCAGCATAGGGTCTATTCCGAATAGGGCATTTTCAGAATAGGGTTATTCCGCATAGGGTTATTCAGTATAAGGGTTTTTCAGCATAGGGTTATTCCGAATAGAAATTATTCCGAATAGGGTTTATTCTGAGTTAGGGTTATTCCGTATAAGCAAGTTCAAGGGGTATTTGAGTTTTTTCGACGATCTTTAGTGGATTTAATCTTGATTTCAACCAACACAACACAAATTCTCAACCTTTCTTCACTGCTCGATCAACCGATAATCTTTGAGTCTCTTAAGTGATCACAATGAATCCGAGTTCATTAATGCCTCAAATGACATCTCTTACGGATATCTCAATCATAACGGGAACTGATAGTCGCCCACCGATGCTTATTAAAGAGGTGTTTGAGGCATGGCATGGCCGTATGATGCAATACTTGAAGGGCAAACCAACATACGGAAGGCTTATGGTCAAATCGATTTTGAATGGTCCACTCGACTATGGTACCATTGTGGTAAATAACGTGTCTCGACCAAGAGAATATGAAGAACTCACACCGGCACAACAACTCATTGCTGATGCTGATGAAAAGGCTCTACAGACTCTTCTCCAAGCTCTTCCGCATGATATTTATCGCATGGTAAGTCAATATACGGTTGCCAAAGATTTATGGGAACGTCTAAAGGTGTTGCTACAAGGTACGTCTCTTACCAAACAGGAAAGGGAATGTCAGTTGTATGATCTGTTTGATAGATTCACGTACAGCCCAGGGGAAACACTACACGACTATTACTTCAGATTCACTACTCTAATGAATGATCTGAATGTATACAATCTCGTGATTGCTCCATTCCAGGTTAACACCAAGTTCTTGAATACTTTACCTCAAGCTGAATGGGGTGAATATATTACCGATGTTAAGTTAACCCGGGATTTGCATAAGTGCAATTTAGATCAAATCTATGCTTTTCTTCAGCAGCATGAGAAACATGTGATTATGCACCGTTCTCCTCGAGGTATGTACCCTGATTCCTTAGCTTTGATGGTGAATCAACCAAGCTTGTCACACAACAACACACCTTATATCTTGGGACATCAAGCCTATCATCCATCACCTTACATGACACCGACCTTCCCCCAATACTCGATTCTACCGCAACCACCCACCTCACATCAGCAACAATATCGGTTTAATGCACCTTCACCACAGTATGCTTCACAACTTCATCCAGCAAACATTGCACCTTATGCTCAGCCTTCATATTCTTATTATCAAGAGAATGCAGCATATCCAACAAGCTACTCTGATCAAATGAGTATTCCTTCTAGTGATTATGCAGCTCATCAAGACCAAGCAATGTATTGTGATGATGAGGAAGTCCCCGTTCCTGTATTCAAACAAGGAGCTGACCCAGTTGAAGTGTTAACCACTATGTCTGCTTATCTCACAAGGACTTTAAGCAAACGAGGATACAGAGGATCAGCTCCTACCAACAATCAGTTGAGGAATTCATCCAATTCTCGCCAACAAGCTACTATTGAGAATGGCAGGGTAATGGTTCAGCCTATTCAACCATATCAGGGGAGACCTACCACATCAACTACCAATGCTCGCACGGTCAATCAGGCTCCAATGGTCAATCCTGCTCCACGGGCTAATTCCACAGGCAAGTTGAGAATGATTACATGTTACAATTGCAAGGAAGAGGGTCACATGTCCAGGGATTGTAAGAAACCCAAGAGGAGAAGGGATGGACAATGGTTTGCAGAGAAGATCTATCTGGTTAATGCTCAGGCACAAGGAAGGGAACTTGATGAAGAGGAGCTTGCATTTCTTGCTGATCCAGGGATTGCTGAACAAGACATTGTCACCACATAGAATTTAGCATACCAAGCCGATGATCTTGATGCGTATGACTCAGACTGTGATGACTTTCAATCTGCAAAGGCTGCTCTCATGGCAACTATCTCAAGCTTAGGGCCAGAAAAGAGATCTGAGGTACTTATTAATACCACCGATAATACCACTGATGCTAGTATTCAACCACATCAAGTTGTGCAAGAGAGTGCTGATTCGAATGAATCTTCGGTGGTGAGTCTTTCAAATGAGGAGACAAACAATGATAGCAATATCAATGTGAGTCCCCAGACTTTGAGTGAATCACAACCGGGACCCATTTCGCATACGCCTACTCCTGGTCAACAAGATTTGGTTATGGTTCCTGCTACATTACTTAGCCAAATGAATGCTGCACTCTTAGAAACCTTAGCTAAGAATAAGAATTTGTCTGATGAGCTTACCTTAAGCAACGAGAAAGTTCAAACCTTGGAATTAGTGCCTTCGTCTAGTGTTCTAACTAATCCCGAATATGATCATTTTAGAAACAAACAAATGGGTCACTTGCAAGAAATCGAAACCTTAAGAGCAAATCTTTCTAAAGAACTTAGCGAAAAGGATTTAGTGGTCACTAATTTTCAAAAACTTCAAACAGATTTTGAGTCACTCGAGTCTAAGAAGAATGAAATGGAGATGAATGCTGCTAATAAGATTAGAAGTCTAGATTACTTGCTTTTAAGACAATACTCTGCTTCTCAACTAGTGCACTTATTTGATGCTTCATTTAGAGAATTTAACTTATCACGTCAAAAAGGCCTTCCCCCTAATCCACTGTATGCAAAACAAGCTTTAAGACATAGTCCTAGACTTTATAATGCAACTCAATTAGGATTGGCCTTAGACCCGATTGTTTTTCCCGTGATCGAACAAGTAAGGATCTAGTTGATGAGGATCGGTCATACAATTCTGCAAAATATCCCGAGTGTGATTATTTTAAATTGAATAAGGAGCTTGCTAAAACGGATTTTAGAATTCGCTTCCATATGGACAAAGATCTTATTACAGCACCAACCTACATGTTGAATGAAGAAGACCCTAGTACATTTCCTACACTTGTCAACATGGAAGGTCCTAAGGAAATTCCAAAGGATCTCCCACCTGTTAGCACTGTATGGTTAAAATTGCAAGAGATTAATCAATACTTTACTAACTTTGACAAGGTCATTTTGGAATGTACGACTTCAAATGGCCTAAACGCCGGAGAATGGGCTTTCGAACACATGAACGAGGTGTTTAAAAATGAGATCAACCCATTTGTCGAAAGTCTAAAAGGAAGTTTTGCATCTCTTAAGGAAAATCTTGTGTTTGAAATTGGTGAAGTTCAAAAAGTGTTTTATGAAATGGACACCGCTTACGAACTACAACTAATTGAAAAAGAAAAGATTTTAACCGAATATGACCGATTCTTGTCTGCAGTAATCTCGTGTGATGTGCTTACTACTGTAAATGTTAATTATTCGAATGAGCTTACATCCGCTATGATTAATTGTGATGCTGTGAATATTTGTGATGATATTTGTGATGATGTTTGTGATCTCTCTGTAAATGTTGTTGATACTGTAAATGAGGTAGATAATCATTCTTGTCACGAATCTAACGCTGAGTTTTTAAAGCTACAAGATTCTTACAATTTACTTTCAAAACGCTTTAATCAACTAGAACAACATTGTATATCTTTAGAATTAAAACAACAAACTCAAAATGAGAATCTTTTGATATCAAATGGTTGTGAAAACGGTGTTGAGACGAGTGACAAGATGATTGCAATTGTTAAGGCATTAGAGGAAGAGATTATGAGATTGAAGAGAGATGTGTCATCAAATGAAACACTCAAATTGGAACTAGAGGCTGCAGAGTCTAAAAACCAGGTCTTAGAAATTAGACTTTCGTCTGTTCTAGGGGAGATGGATCGGACAAGACAGGGACTATCCGCTCTTTATGGTGCACTAGAAGAACGCTTCGCTTTTAATGCGGCACAGCAACAATCTTATGTTGAACAACTGAACCAAAAGTGCGAGGAAATCCCTGACTTGAACATCCTGCTCATTGACAAAAATATGGTTTTGGCCGAGTTAAAGGAGACACTTCTTCTCACCCGACAAGAAGTTGTTGATAACTTAGCTACCGACTCTGCACCGTCCACTAGTGCTCCAACAACCAAGTCAGTAGTGCTTTATAAGAATCCGATTCATAAGAGAAACCCGGTTACCTACGATGATTATATGAGGAATGCCATTAAGCATGTAGATCTTGTTAGGGACATCTTAGACGATCTTTATGCCTTAGATCCCTCAAGTAGCGACTATTATTCGGCTCATGAATATATTAAGCGAGTTCAATATTGCTTAGCATATTTGCAATACATAGGTACACCAGGTTCTGCACTACTTACTAATAGGCCCATTGCTGTAACTCCATTTAATAAGACTTCAGGAGCAAAACCGTCATTGGCACAATCAAGTAAGGCACCTTTAAAATCTGTTGCTAATATTCCCACTTTGCCTTCTACAGGATTAAAAGAGACTACTAAGGCTAAAGGATCGCCACTCAAGAAAGATAAGATCAAGCCCTCCACTAGTAGTGCCAAAAAGAAGAAAGTAGAAGTTCACAATAGGAATGCTAGTTCAGTTTTAAATAAAAAGAATCATGTTAAGACTAAAAGCTCTGCGCCTGTGCAGAAGCCAAAACCATTCGTGAATTCTAATTTGAATTGTTGGAATTGTAATGAATGTATGTTTTCCCAACGTCATGATTTGTGTCTTATTGATCATGTGAATGAAATGAATGCTATTAAGAATGGTCTTGAATGGAAGCCAACGGGTAGAACTCGTGCCCAAGTTGGCTGGCAATGGCGTCCCACTGGTAGGACCTTTACATTAGATGGAAAAATGTGCCCTTTAACTAGGAATGCATCCGTTGAGGTTAGGTCTGAGCATCCTTTAGTTAGGAACACTCACACTCAAGTATGGAAACAGCGCCCTTTAAATAGGTCAGCTCCCACTATAGTGCCTATCAGTGAAGAAATACCACAGGATTTAAGCCAACTAGAATCTACACCACCAACTAAGAAGAAGAATGCTAGGAAATCTAGGAAACCTAAAGTTAGCAAATCTAAGATTATTAAATCTGTACCTGCTAATAACAAGGAACACTCAGATTCCGATACCTCTACATTGTCTTCGTGTGGTGATATTTTCAGGTGGTCCAAATCATCCTCTGGTATTTGGACTCCGGTTGTTCAAAACATATGACCGGAGATCGCTCGATGCTCCGAAATTTCGTCAGCAAGTTTCTTGGTACGGTTAAATTCGGGAATGATCATATAGCAAAGATAATGGGGTATGGTGAATATCAGATTGGAAACGTGACGAATTCAAGGGTATACTATGTAGAAGGTCTTGGTCATAATTTATTTTCAGTAGGACAGTTTTGTGATTCCAACCTTGAGGTTGCTTTTAGACAACACACTTGTTTCATCCACAACTTGGAAGGAAAAGATTTGTTGAAGGGATCTCGTGGTGCAAATCTTTATACCTTGTCCTTACAAGACATAATGGTCGCCTCTCCAGTATGTCTTCTCTCTAAAGCATCTAAGACCAAGTCATGGTTATGGCATCGCAGATTATCTCATCTTAACTTTGATGCTATTAATCATCTGGCTAAAAACGAATTAGTTCGTGGTCTTCCAAAGCTTAAATTTCACAAGGACCATTTATGTTCCGCGTGTTCAAGGGGGAAAAGTACCAAGAAATCTTACAAGCCCAAAGCTGAAGACACCAATCAAGAAAAACTTCATCTTTTGCATATGGATCTTTGTGGACCAATGAGAACTGAAAGTGTGAGCGGTAAGAAATTCATTCTGGTTATTGTGGATGATTTCTCCAGGTTTACATGGGTTAGATTTCTACGTACAAAGGATGAAGCACCGAAGGCTATCATCACTTTTCTGAAATTCATTCAGGTACGTTTGAATACTACTGTCCGACGTATTCGTACAGACAATGGAACAGAGTTCGTCAACCAGACTCTTCGTGATTACAATGAAGGAGTTGGTATTTCACATGAAACATCCGCCGCACGCACTCCACAACAAAACGGTGTCGTTGAAAGACGGAATCGTACACTTATGGAAGCTGCTAGGACTATGCTTATCTATGCGAACGCTCCATTGTTCTTGTGGGCAGAGGCTATATCTACTGCATGTTTCACCCAAAACCGTTCTATCATTCGGAAACGCCATGGAAAAACACCTTATGAGCTTCTACATGACTGTAAACCCGATGTTTCATTTTTCATGTGTTTGGTGCCCTTTGTTATCCAAACATTAATAGTGAGAACTTGGGTAAGCTTCAACCGAAAGCCGATATAGGTATTTTCATTGGTTACTCACCGTCCAAGAAAGCATACCGAATCTATAACCGTCGTCTTGGCAAGATTGTAGAAACTATGGACGCAGATTTCGATGAGCTGACAGCGATGGCTTCTGAGCAACGCAGCTCTGAACCCGCGCTTCATGAGATGGGAACCGGTGCTATTAGTTCCGGATTAGTTCCCAATAATCCTACTTCTACATCATTTTTACCACCATCAAGGCCCGAGTGGGATAAACTGTTTCAACCGTTGTTTGATGAATTCTTCGATCCCCCGACTGATGAAGTTCCAGCACCTGTAGTAATCGCTCCAATCCCTGAAGTGGTTGCTCAAGCTAATGAACCTTTATCTAATGCATCTACAATTCACATTGAACCGGATGCACCTTCACCAAGTGATTCTCAAACTACACCTGAATCGTCACCCCTACTTGTGCCTAATGATGCGGAAGATGATTCTATTGATCACGACTTGGAATATGCTCACCTGCAAGAGCTTCCTTTCTTTGGTGTAGCGATACCTGAAAACCCTTCAGCCGCGTCTACCTCAGAAGAAGCTCCTTCTATTGTTCACTCCAGACCACCTAGGATTGAAAACCATAGCACTAAATGGACAAAAGATCACCCAATTAGGAATGTTATTAGAGATCTAGATCGACCAGTCTCTACACGCCATCAATTACAAGAGAGTGCACTTTATTGCTACTTTGATGCATTTCTCTCTGAAGTTGAACCTAAAAATTGGCAGCAGGCTATGACCCAATCATCTTGGATTGAAGCTATGCAGGAGGAACTAAATGAATTCCAACGACTTGAAGTATGGGAATTGGTTCCTCTCCCTGACAAGGTCAACATCCTTACTTTGTTGTGGGTTTATAAGGTTAAACTTGAGGAGATGGGTGCAGTATTAAAGAATAAGGCTAGATTGGTTGCTAGAGGATATAAACAAGCCTTGGGTATAGACTTTGAAGAATCTTTTGCTCATGTGGCAAGATTGGAGGCAATTAGACTATTCCTTGCGTATGCTGCTCATATGAACATGATCGTCTATCAAATGGATGTGAAGACGGTATTTTTGAACGGTGAACTAAGGGAAGAAGTCTATGTTAGTCAGCCGGATGGGTTCGTTAGCACGGAGTTTCCTAATCATGTGTACAAGCTTAAGAAGGCTCTCTATGGGTTGAAACAAGCTCCACGCGCGTGGTATGATCTCTTGTCCACATATCTCATTTCGGAAGGCTTCTCCAAAGGCAAGGTGGAACCCACTCTATTCACTCTCAAGGAACGCAACGACATGATTCTGGTACAAATTTATGTTGATGATATAATATTTGCTGCCACTAATATAGAATTGTCAAATCGATTTGAAAAGATAATGTCCACACGCTTTCAGATGTCGATGATGGGAAAATTTTCATTTTTCTTAGGATTACAGATTTCTCAAAATCCCGGAGGCATCTTTATTAATCAATCCAAATATGCTCTAGAATCTCTTAAGAAATATAACTTTGAAAATTGTGACCCCGTGGACACTCCAATGGTGGAGAAATCCAAGTTAGATGAAGATAGGAATGGGACTATTGTCGATCCAAAACTTTACCGTGGGATGATCGGCACCCTTCTATATCTGACTGCTAGCAGGCCTGATTTGCAATTTGCTGTATGCATGTGTGCCCGGTATCAGGCTCGGCCTACCGAAAAGCACCTACATGTTGTGAAAAGGATCTTTCGGTATCTAAAAGGAACACTTCATCATGGTCTATGGTATCCGAAAGATTCCTCTATTGCTTTAATATCATACGCAGATGCCGATCATGCTGGATGTCAAGACACGAGGCGTAGCACTTCTGGATCTGTGCAACTCCTTGGAGATAGATTGATCAGTTGGTCTTCAAAAAGGCAGAAAAGCGCTGCAATTTCTAGCACAGAGGCTGAATACATCGCCATGTCCGGTTGTTGTGCTCAAGTCCTTTGGATGAGATCACAATTAACTGACTACGGTTTGGGATTTAACAAAATCCCGATGTATTGTGACAACAAGAGCGCCATTGCCCTTTGCTGCAACTATGTTCAACACTCCCGGGCCAAGCACATAGACATTCGCTACCATTTCATTAAGGAGCAGGTGGAGAACGGAGTGATCGAGCTGTATTTTGTCACTACTGAGTACCAGCTGGCGGATATGTTCACCAAAGCCCTAGATCGAGGACGAATCGAGTTTTTGATCGACAAGCTTGGCATGAAATCATTCACTCCAGCGACTCTCAAAGAGTTGGCAGAAGAATCAGCTGAATAGTCGTGGTAAACTATTCAGAGTATCCTTTGTTCGTGATCTTGTATATATTATCGTAAATATATAAACCACAAAAAGAAAATACAAAAATATAAAACCAACAAAAACCATAAAAAATATAAAACCTACAAAAACCATAAAAATTATAAAATCAAGAAAAACCAAAAATATTTTTCGTTTTTAAAACGGGCATGTCTTTTAGTACGGTAATATTTACGGCCTTAGAAATGTCGATCAATATTGACACGGTGCCATAAATAGAGTCCGTATAAAAGTTCTACATTTTTAAAACATGCCCATAATGGCTTGTAGTTATTTCTGACTGCAACCCGGTTTTCATATTAAAGTCACGTATTTCCTTGGAAAACGTTGGCTCACAACGGGAATTAATTTTCTCGGGCATGATTTACAAGCCAAATCATGCAAAGGGATCAAGTTTACTTTACAACTTGGTCTAACACGAGTTAGTGTACGTCTCAGTGCATTAATTTGTTAAAATAAGAGAAATCTTATTGTCACCACGAATCGATCTTTTTCAAAACATCAATTGGAAAATGTTTTTCATCATCATGTGCCTCGTTAAACAATGACTACAGCTCTTTAAATAGAAAACGGGTCATCGTTTAAGGGGGAGAAAATGTTACATCATCTTTCACATCAAAAAGATCTTCAAAAGTTTTCAAGGAAACTCAAAAAGCTCAATGGTTAATGGTTGGTTTGCTTTGGCATTTCTCTTGTTGTTGCTTATAAGTTTGTCATGAATAGATTTGTGCGTGTGTTAAGATAGGTTAATCACTAAGGCTCGGGAATTTAACATAAGATAGGGTCAAAATGACAAGTATTAAAACTTGAAAAAAAAACAAAAGAATTTTGATTAAAGAAAGAGGAAAAGTTGAGGGGGTAAAGTTGACAATATGTCAAACTTGTGAAAATTTGACCTAGTCAAATTCATCCCCCCCCCCCCCCCCCCGTCTCTTCTCTCTCTTTCACCTTTTCTGATTGTTTAACTCTTTGCCGTCATTAACATACTAGAACACATACACGCGAAATCAAACAAAACATCTCAAAATCATTCATCTTCTAGATCAAGATCTTCTAAAAGGTATCTAAACGGTTTAATCATTCATGCAATACAATTTAATTATCTCCTTTTAACTGGAATCAATTGATTGAAGTTACTGCTTAATTAGGGTTTAATTAAAATTGGGGGTTGTGCCTGGGATTTATTTGGAATAGAACAAATGAACTGCTATGGCCTTTAGAACACTTGAATCAAACGATTTCATGCTTAATTAGAAAATACATAAGTGTTGAAAACTTTCCGAGTAAGAATGACTTTCCGAATAAGGGATTTATTCAGAATAGAAAGAACTTTCCGAATAGGAGGATTATTCCGCATAGAGAAATCTTTCCGCATAGAAGCTTTATTTTCCGAATAGAAAGGTTATTCCGCATAACAGTTCTTTCCGAATAGGTACTTTATTCCGCATAGACAGTTCTTTCCGAATAGGTACTTTATTCCGCATAGACAAAATCTTTCAGAATAGGTACTTTATTCCGCATAGACAAAATCTTTCCGAATAGGTACTTTATTCCGCATAGACAAAATCTTTCCGAATAGGTACTTTATTCCGCATAGACAAAAATTTTCCGAATAGAACTTTTTTCCGCATAGGTTGATCTTTTCGAATAGGAGATGTTTGATTTATTCCGCATAGGCCCAATGTTCCGAATAGACTTTTTATTCCGAATAGGGATTTTATTCCGCATAGATTGTTTATTCAGCATAGGCCTAATGTTCCGAATAGACTTATCATTCCGCATAGGATTTATATTCAGCATAGACCAATTATTCTGAATTGAATGATTATTCCGTATAGAAGATGTTTGAATGGTTTACAAGCTTAAGGGATTAGGTCATATGTCCAATGCTTAGGTTTAAAGTCATGATGATTCATATTTGTATGTATCAACCTTTGTATTTTATCTTAAGCGGAGACGATGACTAACCCTACAGTACAACAAATACAAGACACCAGAGCCGCCGCCATTGCTGAAGCCAAGACTCTAAAGTTTCTTCCAAACAACTTCCGTTTGAAGGAGGTATCTCATTCTACCCATAATGGATTTAAGGTAGGTACAGCCATACTTGATAAATCTCATCTAAAGCATGCGCTAAGGAGAAGTGCTTCAGTGCCCTATGACTACCTTTACGAGTTCTGGGCTACCAAAGAGAGGACTTCGAACAAAATCACATTTTCCTTGGACAACAAGCAGCAGACGCTTACTGTGTTAGACTTCAGGAAGATCTTTGGATTTCGGCCGACACTCAAAGGCCTATCATACTCAGCCAACCCGACTAAGGACCAGATCATGGAAATGTTCACTGCTATTGGATGTCTTGACATACGAACCGCGTCTGAGTTTACTACTGCCAAAGTTGGTCAACCATGGAAAGCTATTTTTAGGATTCTAAGCCGATGTTTAACACCCAAAACAACTGGGTTTGATGCTGTTCGTCCACCAATCATCAAGATGTTTTATGGTATGTTTAAAGGTATGGGTATTGATTATGCATCATTGTTGTGGGAGGAGTTTACTTTTCAACTCTTCACAAATACGAAGGGTAAGGTTAAAAGTTACCAGTACCCTAGGTTCATTAAGCTGATCATACATTACTTTATGGAAAACGATGCATCCATTAATAAGCGTGCAGGTAGTTGTCACCACACGATGGATGATGATGATTTGGTAGACTTAAGGCAGGAGACTCATTCGAATACGGTTATTCCTGGTCCCATTCCCAGTCATCTTCTGACCGATGAGATTATTGCATCTGATGATTACAAGAACTTGCTAAAAGAAATTGAGAATCAACGAGCAAGCATTCTAGCAGGTGAAGACTCATCTACCACGGTTAAGAGCAAAGGTAAACGGAAGCAAACAGATTTACATAAACCCAAAGCCAAAAAGAAGAAGACTGTAGTTAAGAAGGGAAAGGGTACGGCTGATGAGTTAGTTCTCCACGATGAAGAAGATATTGATGATCCTGCTCTTAACAAGGCTGAGAGAAAAGCAATGAAGATAGCCCTTGAAAGGAGTAGGAGAGATACGGGTGGTAGTGGTTCGGGGGCTCAGATGAATATAGAAGAAGAGTACGTTGAACCAGATGATGTTTTTGATTTTGGATCACCTGAAAAGTATTCTACTTCGAAGGAGACATCCACCCCCCTGTTTCAGCAAGTGTTGCAAAAAGGACTGGTGCTCCTACAATCATAGTGTCTACTCAACCTTTAGCAACTCAACTTCCACCAATACAACCCGTACCAACCAGACCGGTTTCAACACCATTTCTTCCACCACCAATAACTCCCATCCTTAGTACCGTAGTAACAACCGAGCCTATTCCATCAACCCAGAGCAGCTCTGCAACGTCTACAATGGCTGCATTGGTAATGGCCGAAATGTTGGATAAACATACGGATAATCACAAAAGAGAGATGGATGAACTTCGCCAAGAGCTACATAGACGAGTTCAAAGTGAAGAAGCATCGAGAAAAGCCCAAGAAGAGATGCTTGCTAAGTTTGCTGCCGAGATGGAATTGACGCGAAAAGCTCATGCAACAGAACTAGCTCAAGTTAAGAAGGCTGAAGCTGATAGGCATACAGCACGAATTACGAGACTTCGAGAAATTAAGGATAACTATAAAGAGCAGAAAGAAGCTCTTGAAGCCTCTATTGAGCAGAGAGTGAAAGAATCCGTTGAATCTCTTATGCCTAAACTCCGTGATGAGTTGAAGACACTCGCTGCTGATAACTTGATGATCAAGTCATCCAATCCTTCAGAAGCCGCCTACAAGATTGCTTATGACTTGACGGATTTTGAATTGAAGAAGATCCTCAAAGCTCGTATGAGGGAACTTGGATCGTTTGATAAATCAAGGATTCAACGGGCTCTCTTCAAATCCCTGAATGACGCTATCATGGAGGATGATAGGTTATTTAAAAAGTTTGGAAGTGTGGTACCCTACCACATTCTCCCTGAGGAAGAAAGGGAAGAAAGTGAAGAAGAAGAGGGTACAGGTGAAGAAGAGGAAGAAGAAGAAGAAGAAGGAGAAGATAATGATGATGAGGATGATGATGATAAGAATGATGATGATGATGGGGATGATGATGATGAAGATGATGATGAGGATGATGATGATGAAGATGATGATGAGGATGATGGTAATGATGGCGGTGATGGTAATGTGGAGAGTGCTAAAGGGAGCAATGAGGATAACGATAAGGATGATGATGGGGGAAAACAGCCTGAAAAGGGGGATAAGGTTGCCAGCTCAAAGAAACCTGCTAAGTCTGGAACCAAATCTAAGAAAGATGCAGCAGCAAAGGAAAAATCTACTTCCACGGAATCCAGACGATCCAAGTGGCGCCACGATGTGAATGCTACTACAGCGTCATCTATTCCTGGTACATATATCGTTGTATCTATACCTGCTACCACTAACCCTGTTAGTTCTATTGTTGTTGCTCCTGTGATTGCAGAATCGGTAACTGAACCTGAAGCTGCACAACACTCACCCGTCCATGACACTGCCGAGATGCCTGAATCAGAACCAGCAGATGTTCACGTCTCTACTCCTCTACAACAAGACCCACAATCTATAGTTCCAAGCACAAGGGACTGGGCAGACACGTTGGAGATTGACGAGACTGCACCACCACAGGCTTGGATCACGGCAACGGCGCAATATGATCCGATCACAGATGCTGACAAAGATGTCTTGTATCTCCGTATCCGCAGTCCGATTGACTTATGTGCATTTCTTGCTCATGAGTATAAGACTTCGGTTACTCCATCTTTGGTGAAGAAAGCACTGAAAGATAAGAGACTTCGTGCCAAAACCCGGTTAACCCAAATGGAGTTCGAGTATTATGCCGATGAGATCCTGAAAGCTCTGAACACCGTTCAACGGCCAGGTCTTCATGAATCAGAAAGAGCCCCACCTCCACTTGATCCTACTCAAGATAATCAGATTGCTCTCGACTTTTTCGTCACCAACGATCTTGTGTATCTTCTGAAGGGGTCATCAAAGTACGCAACCTCCCTGACCTTGCTGAAAGCTGCCAACTGGGGGACAATACCCTTTATCAAGGAAAAGGTAAACCGACTCTGGGTCCCAAAGGTAAATCGTAATTATGATATGTATGCTGTCATAGGTGCATCACACTGGGACGAACGAGTTCGAAGGGCGTACAGGGGCTGCTGTCTAGTCAATTCAGGGAATAACGTTAGACCGATATCCGCATCTCCAGCATCTTAGGGTTGAAAACTGAAGCCAAGAATGGCTATTATCATGTGACGGAGATTCGCTTGAAAAGGGAGGATGACAGAGAATACAAAATCCAGCAGGGAGATTTTTCTATCATTCGCCTTGAGGATATCGAAGATATGTTCCTTCTGATGACCCGAGATCAACTCACACATATTCCTCGTGAAGACCTCATTGCCTTGAATACAGCACTTCGTATGTTCACACGAAGCGTTGTTATCAAGAAACGAGTTGAAGATCTTCAGTTGGGAGTCGAAAGCTATCAAAGGAAGCTCAACTTAACCCGTCCAGTAAATCAAGTTCTACCTCAACATGTAGATAGATGTCCTTATACCGGCATTTCTGTCCCGAATTGCGGCATTTTCTACTTGAACAGTTGAGGCTTAATGAAGTTTATGCGGGTGGGTGAGCTTTATAAGTATAGTGATGGGACTCTCTTACAAGTCAGAGGAAAGTTGGAGCATCTTAACTCGGGTGGGACTTTACCAGAGATGACCGAGGACTGGCATAAGGGTTATCGGCAGATGGCGAATTATGTGATCAAGAAGATTGATCAAAAGCTCCGTGAACGTAGATTGATGAGGAGCTTGGAAAGATTCGTTGGTGGTAGACCATATTTAGTGCACCACAAGCTGCTGCAATGATCCATCTAATGGGTCGTACATTTCAGGTCCACTTTATATTGGTTTTCAATTGTGAATATGTATATTTGTGAATATTGTGCTTTAATGGCTTGATGTAGTGTTAAGGTATGATAATTTTTCAAGAATTTCTCACGAGATTCTAAATCTTTCAAAATATATCATACCAAAGCACTACAACTATCCCTTATTAATTTAAGGGGGAGCATGAACATGTTCTATGGCCAAACATCGATTTCATTTTTACCCAAAGACCGGTTAATCCATTCAATATCCCAAATATTAATGGTTAACATTTTAGATAAGGGGAGAAAATGGGATTAAGGAGATTTAAATGATACTTGGCTAAAAGATGAAAAAGACTTAACGATTAATCCAACTAAATATGTGTAAAGCACGTGTTAAGGGGGAGCGTTTTTGATGATCAAAAACACCTAAGGTACGAAACTTTTGATTTCAATATCACAAGTACTTTAGGTGATTTTCAATGATTTTTCATGGTGGTAATTCCTTCCCAAAACACACTTAATTCACGACGAATGTGGTGACAAAAGGGTGGTAGGAATAGGTTTAGTCCAATGATTCATCAGAGCCGATGGAATCTTCCCAAGGACAATTCCCTAGATAGAATTAGAAGTCCTAGGAAAGTTGGAGAAAGATTGTGAACGTAGCTGAATGCCGACCAAGTACTTAAGCTAGCACTGGAACAATCACAACAAGGTGCTAGTGATGACGTATTGGTAAGCATTGAAGGGGTTGAAGAATGAAAAAGAATTGTAAAGATAAAGGGTGTAAAGAAAGAAGCCCTCCTTACAACTTTAGGCAGAAACCGGGTCAATACATATGCTATTGAGGTCATTTTTGCTAATGATTCTCGGTATTGAAGAAAGACATCATGGACCCAGTGATGCAATGCACAACCCTTCCCAGCTAACTCAAATATCTCTCAAAAGGTATTTGTTTTAATCACACGGAGATCAACACGTTATCTATTGGTTTATTCACTCCGAATAGACTGGTATTGAAAAGGTGGCACTCCTCTCCAGCCATCGCTCACTAAATCAAAACGCACAATCGAGTCTAGAGCCAAGAGATCATCAAAAGTCTCATTAGGACACTTTCCATTTATTCCTTGCTTTCTCACACACTGTGAAAAGTAAGAGATTTTCATGAGTCCTACGCAGTATTCCTGTAATATTGCCAGAACATCCGAGTAATACGCAAGTATTACAATGAAGATGGAAATCCTGCTTGAGCCAACATCAAACAAGCTCATGGTAGGTTACACGTGCGGTTCTTTTAGAACCAATCTTGTGAAAAACTGGAAGGAAACAGTGGTTTAATTCTTAATTGAACTTAAACTCGTTCCAGGCCTCTACGCATTATCATATGATCTTGCCAGAACACTCAGAGTGACTCTTTATTGATCACAGTGACGAGTGGAAATCCTTCTAGTGTTAACATCAAACAGCACTTGGTAGGTGACGTGCAAGATTCTTTATGAATTGAGCTCGTGACAACTGGAAAGCAACGATGGTGAAAATCTTAATTGAAATTCACTTGTTCCAGGTTTCATGAATTGACGGCTTCAAATCACAAGGATAATTTATCCAAGTGATTCACTCTTTATGTTCGCAGTCAGCTTTGGACGGTCGAATAAAGAGAACGGGTTTACCCGCGAAATCCTGTCAGGAAGTTACTTAATTGAAACTATCCGTCACGGGTACGATATCTAATATCGTCAAACGGTCTTCACCGACCGGAGGTAAAATGCTACCGAATTAGAATAAAATGTTCAAAGCCATTTTATTCGTGTCGTTGCTGTGTACCTGTTAAAGACGGCGGCGTTGTTGTGTACCTGTTGAAGACGGTGGCGTTGCTGTGTACCAGTGAAGACGGTGGTGTTGCGGTGTACCTGTAGAAGTCGTTCCCACATGCTTATGTTTTTCTGCATCAAAGTTTAGCAAAAATTCAAGAAAGTACAAGATAAAGTCTTCCGCTGTACCAAACTCTGAAACTTTCGAGAATTCAACAAAAAGACATAAGTGTGTGGAACATGAAGTCACGAGGAGGCAAATTCACAAGAAAGGCAAAGATCGCACGTGAAAGGCCAAAGAACAATGCTCTCAAGCCAAAGCCAAAAAGATCAAACCAACATATTCACAACAAAAGAAAGAAAAGAAGAAAAGACTACGAGCTAAAGAACGAAGACTTAGTATAGTATGCTAGGTTTAGAACTTTGTAACGTGGAGTGACCTCCCTTAGGGGGAGATTGTTAGAAATACGATTTAACGTATATTAGAAGTATCGGTCACTCCACAATAGGATTTATGTTGTAATAGCTCGTAGTTAACAAATAGTTAATTGTTACTTATTAAGTTAAGTAAGAACCGGTCCATGGGCTTGTCATGGACCGGCCCAAGCCCAATGTAAGCTTGGAAGTATAAATACCCCTTTCCACCATGGAAAGGGGTTGGTTGTTGTTCATTTGAAACTTTCATATTAACACACATTTTCTCTCACTTTCTCTCTCTAGTTTCTCTCACTAGAAAACATCAACCCACTTCATAGATTCATAGGTTATCAATATTCTACAAAATCGATATCCACTCCATCCCTCCAGGTATTGATGACTCTGACACGGAGGGGGACATTATTTTTGATAATTTACCGCAGGAAATTATTGACCCAAGTCCCCCTCCCGAGCACCTTCCATCCTCCCTTTTAGCCACTATCACGGAGGATGAGTACTTTGACCCGGGAGGTGACATTGATTATGATATGATTGATAACAATACGGCTTTGTCGTTTGCTTAGCATCCATTGTCTTTGGGGGATGACAATGTTCTTACCATACCCAACCCACCTCCCGTGGATCTTGAATTCACATACACTACGTATGTTGAAAGGACCTTTCTCCCTTTCAAGACTTATCCCCCCGCCTCTCCTTTATTGATGTCCTCCGTGAATGAGGACAAGGTCTTTGATCCCGGTATCACATTCAAGGCTTCCCCATGGACTATTTAATTCGGGGACGAGTCAGGCTCGTGACTCGGTTAACAAAAACAAGGGCTTTTTGGGAGGCAACCCAATTATCTATCTATTTTCACCATAAGTGTAGGGGAGCCCCGTTGGTGTTTCTTGTTCTCTTTTTTATCATGTGCAGGGATTAGAGCTTCAAAGACACACTCTTGATGACTTTTGACGAACCGTGATTCCGTGTTCCCTTCTTCCCGGTTCTATCCTAAACTCTTTTATATTTCTCAATATTAAAATAGGAATCTCTTTAGTTGTGTTTTCCTTAACAAGATTTAAACAAAGTGCACAATGTCCTAAGTGTAGGGGAGTTTACTCCCACATGCTTACACATTGAGGACAATGTTTATATTAAGTGTAGGGGGGACTTCTATCGAAGTTAAGTGGTCTTTTCCTTGTATTTGCCCTCATTTTAACCGGAAAATCCATTTTTTGACATTTTTCAAAATTTTTAATCTATTTTGGCCTAGTTGTAGTCTCCTTTATTTTTGTTACTTTCTAGCATTTTAATAAAATGGTTTTAGCAAGTTTAGATATCTTAGATATATTAGGCCCGTTGTGAATATTTTGACTCAACCCGAGTTTACTTATCCAAGTTCACTCTAGCTAGTATCCTTAACCATGTAGACCTTAATTGGTTTATTAGGCTAAGCATCCACGAGTCTCATTCCTCGAGATTTTAAATTGTGGAAAACGAGAAATGATAGAGTTGGTTACAAGTTTGGTATTCTCTCATTAACTTATGTGAGTTAATTATGATCTTTTTCTCCCATCACTTGCTATTAAATTATTTGCAATAAGTAAGGTCGTACGATTTGAAAAGTTACTTAGATTCTAGCCCAAGATCGTTTAAAAGTTGCTCGGTAATGATAAGAGTTCATAGCCAAGGCATAACTTATGAAGCGGGGCGCGAAGATTGGCGAGTCCGAAAAGGCCCTAACAAGGCATGAGGATTCCATTTTATTGCTGAAGATCCAAAGTGATGTGAAAAGCATTATTCTCAAAATCAATATGAAGGATCAAGACTCACGACGAAAAGCAATCAACTCCAATAAAGATCATGGAGAAGTCTATCCGAAAAGACCCTAACAAGGTATGAGGATAAATAGATCCAAGTCCGAAAAGGAGGCGGATCGTTGTATCTCAAAATCCCAATTAGAGATTGAAGAAATAATCATGAAGTCGTGGTCAACAAAGCTGGAGTACCCCTCAAAAGTCTCCAAGTGAAGAAACTCTATAACGAAGAGAAGACCATTATCTCAAAAACGTCTCTCGAAGATATGAAGTATGAAGTACATGCTAAATATCGGCCCGAGAAAGGTCTCAAATCGTGAACCAAGTTATGCCAAGATATGAACTTTTTGATATCCCGAGAAGCAGTTTTAAGAGATTTTGTCCTTTAGCTAACTATTGATCAAATCGTCCTACTTTGCTTTCAGCCTAAATAAATTATCGAAATAAGTCAACAATGCATCATCGTGATCATTCAAGACATCAATAAAATATAAGAGATACCCATAGGAATAAGGGAGTTTAAGTGATTAATTGAACCGCATGAGTAAATGTTTGTTATGCTAACTTGTACTAACAATGATCTTGTTTTTAAGCTTGGCATGGGGAACGTGAAACTTGAGAGTGATGAACATTCATGACACACAAGCCCTAATGTAAGTCTTAGATTTCTTTACAAGTTTCTTCCTTGTTGCATCTTGTTATTTTCTATCTTTTTTATTTTCCTTAGTTGTTTAATAAAGGCCAAGGTAGGTTGATTATGATGGAAAATGTAAAACGTGCTTTGTAACTAATGCATTGCATGAGGATATTGCAATGGTTAAGTGTAGGGGATTTGATAGGTGTGAAAACACCCATCCTTTTTACCACTTAATTGCAATAATAACCGAGCCAAAACGTGTATTTTATGTCATTTATGTCGGAATTATGCGTGGTTTGTGTTTTTGTTGTGATTTAGGACGAAAAGGTGAAAAGTGGAGAAAACACGGCATTCACGGGCTTTTATCGAAGAAAAAGACGAAAGATGAAGTCGAAAGATCAAGAGTGGAAAAAGAACGGAAGTCCAAGACCAATTCTGAAGATTTACCGAAGAAAAAGTCAAAAGACGGAAGTTTACCAAAAGCCGAAGAACTCAAGTCTAATTCATTGAAGAATTATAAGACGAGTTAAAGAAATCCCAAGACAAAGTCCAAGATTAAACAAAAGATTAAGAAGATCAAGGACTTAAGTGTGCAATTAAGAGAAAGAAGAAAGAGGGAGGAAGCTTCCTAAGCTCCTCCCTAATTCCCCTATATATAGTTTTACCTTCATTTTTGTTTAGGTTGTTGGAGGCTTGACAAGCCTCTCTTCCCCATTTTTCATTTCTCTTGTTCTTTAAATTTATGCATCTTAATCTTCATGTATTGCACCTTTAATCTTCTTTTAATTCCAAGTAAGTTTACCTTTAATTGTTGTTAATCTTTATCTTATTGCCAATCTCCTTCTACCTTTCTTGTTTGATTTGTTCTTTATCTTGATTGTTCATGTTCTTGAGTTTTTATGATTTTGATCAAGTGGGTTTTGATTAATTTGGTTATGTTTGTTAGTTTTGATGATTTGTTTTGATTGATTATTGTTAGTTGATGCTTATTGGTTGTTTAGGTTTAATCTTTTGTTTGATTTTGATTAATTTGTGGATGAATTCGTTGTTACTGTATGTCCTTGTTCTTCGGGTTGTTAGTTTATGAAGTTACTGTTCTTATTCCCAGAACTTCCGAATCAATGGTTCTTCATTCGGAACTTTGAAAGTTCCGGATCAAGGGTTCTTCATTCGGAAGTTTGGGGCTTCATTCGGAAGTTTGTTCTTCATTCGGAAGTTTGGGGTTTCATTCGGAAGTTTGGGGGCTTCATTCGGAAGTTTGTTCTTCATTCGGAAGTTTGGGGTTTCATTCGGAAGTTTGGGTGCTTCATTCGGAAGTTTGTTCTTCATTCGGAAGTTTGGGGTTTCATCCGGAAGTTTGGGCTTCATTCGGAAGTTTGGGGTTTCATTCGGAAGTTTGTTCTTCATTCGGAAGTTTGGGCTTCATTCGGAAGTTTTTAACTTCCGAATCAAGGGATCTGTCAAGTTTTCTTTTTGATTTTTCTTTCTAAGTTTTTGTCTTTTATTTTCAAGTTTTATTTTTCCCGCCTTTTTATTTATTTGAATTTTTATTCACTTTTCTTTTAGTTTAAGTTTTGATTTGCATCATTTACTTTTTGTTAAGTTTTAATTTTACGTCCTTTCATTTCTCGTCATTTACTGTTAAAGTTTTAAATATCGCACCGTTTACATTTTAACTTGTTTTAATTTCTCGTCATTTATTATTAAGTCTTGCTCATTTATTTTCCAACACCAAATTATTTGTTTCACCAAGAACAACTAATCTCACATAATTAACCGGAAATCAATTCGATTAGACACCGAGAAAACGAACTTTTCAACGAGTTAAAATCTTGTTATTAGCTGTTAGAAGGATGCTCTCTAAATCTCTTGAACTATTCTTTTCCGATTGATTTGATGTTGATAGAATTAGGTAGTTTTGATATTATTATTGGTATGGATTGGTTGTCGTTGAATAATGCTACTATTTTATGTGGAGAGAAGAAGGTTAAGATTTCTCTTAGGAATAAAACGTTAGTAATTGATGGTAATCGAGGTGAATCCCGTTTGAAAATCGTTTCATGTATTAAAGTCCAAAAGTACATCAGGAACGGTTGTGAGTTATTCTTAGCTCAAGTGACCGGGAATGAGTCTAGGGAGAAACGATTGGAAGATGTACCTATTATTTGTGAATTTCCTGAGGTATTTCCTAAAGATTTACCCGGACTTCCACCGATAAGGCAAGTAGAGTTTCGAATCGATTTAATTCCTGGTGCTGCACCGGTGGCACGTGCGCCTTACCGATTAGCCCCTTCTGAATTAAAGGAGTTATCTGAGCAACTTAAGGAGTTGTCTGATAAAGGTTTTATTCGACCGAGCTCGTCGCCTTGAGGAGCTCCAGTCTTTTTCGTTAAGAAGAAGGGTGGATCTTTCCGTATGTGCATTGATTATAGGGAACTGAATAAGTTGACAATTAAAAAATCGATATCCTTTACCTAGGATTGATGATTTGTTTGATCAACTACAAGGATCTAGTGTGTATTCTAAGATAGATTTGCGGTCTGGATATCACCAACTTCGCGTCCGTGAAGAAGATATTCCTATAACTGCATTTAGAACTCGTTATAGATACTATGAATTTCAAGTAATGCCATTTGGGTTAACTAACGCACCTGCGGTTTTCATGGATTTAATGAATCGAGTGTGCAAGACCTACTTGGATAAATTTGTGATTGTGTTTATTGACGATATTCTAATCTATTCTAAGAATGAAGATGAACATAGAGAACATTTAAGGATTATTTTGAATTTGTTAAAGGATGAAAGGTTGTATGCTAAGTTTTCGAAATGTGATTTTTGGTTAGATTCTGTGCAATTTCTTGGTCATGTGATTAACAAAGATGGAATTCATGTTGATCCTGCAAAGGTTGAAGCCATTAAGAATTGGTCTCACCGACAACGCCAACGGAAGTGCGATAGTTCTTAGGATTGGCTGGCTATTATAGGCGATTCATTAAAGAATTTTCTTTAATAGCTAAACCGTTGACTAAGCTTACCCAGAAGAATAAACCTTTCGTTTGGGGAAGTGATGAGGATGGAGCATTTCAGATATTGAAGCAAAAATTATGTAGTGCGCCAATTCTATCATTACCCGACGGAAGTGAAGATTTTGTAGTGTATTGTGATGCATCTCTTAGAGGCTATGGAGCTGTTTTGACGCAGCGAGAGAAAGCGATAGCTTATGCTTCTAGGCAATTAAGGAAGAATGAGGAGAATTATACTACTCATGATCTTGAGTTAGGAGCTGTAGTCTTTGCTCTTAGGTTATGGAGACATTATCTATATGGCACCATGTGTACGGTATTCACCGATCACAAAAGCCTACAGTATATTCTCGATCAGAAGGAAATGAACATGAGGCAACGAAGATGGATAGAGTTGCTAAGTGATTACGACTGTGATATAAAATATCACCTAGGAAAAGCCAATGTTGTTGCCGATGCATTAAGTAGGAAAGATAGAGAGCCTATCAGGGTACGTTCTCTAGTCTTGACCGTGCACAATAATTTGCCTGAGCAAATTAGAAATGCGCAAATAGAAGCTTATAAGAAAGAAAATTTTGTTAATCAAGGGTTCCGAGGAGAAGGAGATCCTTTAGAGGTTAGAGCTAACGGAGTGAAATGCTTAAGAGGTCGTATGTGGATACCTAAGTTTGGAGGCTTAAGAGATTTGATTATGTTAGAATCCCATAAATCTAGTATTCCATTCATCCGGGATCTGATAAGATGTACCATGATTTGAAGAAGTTGTACTGGTGGCCGAATATGAAAGCTGATATTGCTATATATGTTCTTCAATGCTTGACTTGTGCTAGAGTTAAAGCGGAACATCAAAAGCCATCAGGACTACTTCAACAACCAAAGATTTCTGAATGGAAGTGGGAGCGAATTACGATGGACTTTATCACCAAGCTTCCTAGAACATCATCTGGAAACAACTCGATTTGGGTTATTGTCGACAGACTGACCAAATCAGCACACTTCATTCCGGTTAAAGAGCAGTTCTCACTAGAGAAGCTGACTCGTATATACCTTGATAATGTTGTATGCAAGCATGGAGTGCCTGTATCGATCATTTCAGATCGAGATCCTAGATTCGCATCGAATTTTTGGAAATCTCTCCAAAGATCTTTGGGAACGAATCTCGACATGAGCACTACTTATCATCCCCAGACTGATGGGCAGAGTGAAAGGATGATACAAACACTAGAAGATATGTTGAGAGATTATGTGTTAGATTTTGGTAAGAATTGGGATAAATATTTGTCGTTAGCAGAGTTTTCGTATAACAATAGTTACCATTCTAGTATTAAGGCTGCACCGTTTGAAGCTTTGTATGGTAGGAAGTGTAGATCTCCTGTATGTTGGAGTGAAGTTGGGGATACCCAGCTCACGGGACCGGAATTGATCCGGGAGACTACGCAGATGATAGTTCAGATTAAGAATAGGTTGCTGACTGCCCGTAGTAGACAAAAACGTTACGCGGATGTGCGGTGGAAGCCGATGGAGTTTAAAGTGGGTGACCGAGTAATGTTGAAAGTATCGCCATGGAAAGGCGTTATAAGATTTGGAAAGCGAGGAAAATTGAATCCCCGCTATATTGGACCCTTTAAGATTTTATCTAGAGTAGGTCCGGTGGCTTACAAACTAGAGTTACCCCCAGAACTTCATGGTGTTCACAACACATTCCATGTATCTAATCTGAAGAAATGTCTAGCAGTGAGTGATGAGAAAATTTCGTTGGATAAGGTTCGAATAGATGGGAAGTTGCATTTTATCGAAGAACCCGTAGAGGTTATGGATCGTGAGGTAAAGCATCTGAAACAAAGTCGGATACCTATTGTCAAGATCTGATGGAATTCAAAGCATGGACCGAAATATACTTGGGAACGAGAGGATGAAATGTGGAAGAAATATCTGCACCTGTTCGATTTCAATAAGAAACGGACATCAAAATGAAATGGATCACGAGGACGTTGATCCCTTTTAGGAGGAAAAGCTGTGACAATCTAACATTTTCAGGTAGTGAATTATTTTCTCGTATAATAATTTGAAACTTATTTTTGTGTTGGTTGATGAACTCACAATTTACGGATTTAAATTTGGGCTTACGTGCATAATTTAGTGTCCTTTACGACTAAACCGGAAACCTTAGGATTACGTATTTACGTTTTTGAACTCCGTTTTTGATGAGACAATTTTTATTAGATTCGTTTTGTGTCGTTGATTCATAATATATAAAAACGTTTTTCGTAAAACGACCCGAGGGCACGCAAATCGAGGAAACTAGAATCGAGGAATACCCATAAATTAGCGGGATGGGACAAACAAGTTTATCCCACCCCACTATCTAAAGGGACGGCCAAACTAGGACACCACATCAAAGATATGGCATCCTTACACCAACTTAAGTTACACTTGTAACTTAAGCTTCATTTTGAAGCTACTTCATCCCACTAACCACAAAACCACTAACCATTTCCATTTACTTCCATTTTCTAACATGCAAAACAACCAAAACTCTCCTCCCTCTCTCTACCAGTGCCGTCCCACTCCACCACCATACACCACCCTTTGATCTTTTCTAGCCACAGGTTACTTGTTATCTAGCTATATTATGGAGAACCCTTGAAGCCTTGATTGATTGGTGGCCATTTTAACAACAAAGGAGGTGATTTTCTTGTGTCCTAGGGCTAATTTCTCAACAAACTTTCTTGGTGATTGATGATCTTGGAGATATATTTGGTGTTCATCAAGTTGTTGTCTTCCAAAAACAAGATATAATCTTGGTTGGTAAAGAAGATCATCCTTTCCATTTCTCTTGTTATTTTGTAAAGATCAAATGTATTTTCTTTCTTATTGTATATGTATATGATGAATATATGATGATAAAAATGTTGTGTGGGGATCAAGTGTTTATAAATATGCTTAAAAAGATGAATAACCATAAGAAACAAGGCTAAAATCATGCTTAACTTGTTGGCTTTATAAAAATAGTAAGTAACTGATAGATTGTAAGACACGACTTATAAGAACAAGAAATAAAGATGAAGATTAAACCAAAAAAGAAAGATTAGATTAGATGAAGGAAAAGAGAAAAACAAACAAAGTTGTGAATTCCTAGTGAGAGAAACACATACGTTTCTCTCTCTACAAAACAATGGAATGGAAAACACACACACAAATGAGGCTTAGGAGGCCTTTTATACTAAGTAGTAAGTGTTTAGGAGGCCTTCCTCATTTGTGTGTTCGGGACTAATTTCCGGTACATAAACATTAATAACTAAGAACTCTCGACACCGTTGAATAGTATTTTTCACGAGCTTCGCAACGGTATATTATATGACCATCACTTTAAATACGGCTAACAATCTCCCCCTAAGGGGTGGTCATGTAATATGTGACTTCACTTCGTTGGTGTTGCATACTTTGAAGCTCGTTGTCTTGAGAGTTCTTTCATAGTTCCTTTCATGACTTGTGATCTTGGATCTTTGATCTTTGCCTTGACTTGATCTTGTAACTTTTCCAGCTTGTGTTCTTGTGTCTTTACCCACATACTCATGTTTTGAGTTGACATGAAAGCTTGTTAACAATCTCCCTTGATCATCAGAGTAGCGGAAGTCTTTGTCTTTAGATGTTCTTGAGCTTTCTTCAATAATCCTGAATATGTGGCCTTGAATTGCGACTCTTGAGATAACACCACCGTTTGCATTCCACCGGTTTCCCGTTATACAGTACGAATACTGTACCTGTGATCAGGTAAGTTCAAAGAACTTCCTTGACAGGATTTCCAGCTGTGGTAGCCGTTCTCAATACTTGAATATATCAAAAGATAATTCAAAGTAAGGAGTGAATCATGCAGTTCCATTCTGCTGATTAAGTCGTCAATTCACTTTCCTGGAACAAGTCTGAATCAATTAAGAATCAAACCATCGTTGCTTTCCAGTTGACACAAGTTTGATTCATATAGAATCGCACAAGTTACCTACCGCAGTGCTGTTTGATGATGACACTGGAAGGATTTCCATTCGTCAATGTAAATACTAAAAAGTATTACTCTGAATGTTCTGGCAAGATCATAAAGATATTGCATCGAGACCTGGAACGAGTTTGAATCAATTAAGAATCAAACCACTGTTGCTTTCCAGTTAACATATGTTTAATTCAAGTGAATCTTACATATGACCTACCGTAGTGATGTTTGATGTTAACACTGGAAGGATTTCCATTCATCACTGTGAATACTAAAGAGTATCACTCTGAATGTTCTAGCAATACCACAAGGATAAAGCGTAGGACTCTGTAAATCATCGCTTGTGTTCTAATGATGAACAACAATTGATCTATGGAATAAGTGTCCTAATGAGATTTTTGATGAATCTCGTTGGCTCTAGACTCTATAAGTGCACGTTTATTTGGTAATCAGAGGCTGGAGCAGACTGCCACCTATTCAATATCTACTATCTCGGAGTGAGAAAGTCGATAGAAATGAGTTGAACTCCGTGACAATAAAACAAACTTCTTTTGAGAGAAGCTAGAGTAGGCTGGGAAGGGTTGTGCATTGCATCACTGGGTCCATGATGCTTTGTCTTCAATACCAGAAATCCTCAACATGATTCTGATAGTAGATGTATTGACCCGGTTTCTGCCTAAGTTGTATGGAGGGCTTCTTTCTTTACACCCTTTATCCTTACATTTCTTTTTCAATCTTCAACCCCTTCAATGCTTACCAAGACGTCATAACTAGCACCTTGTTGTGATTGTTCCAGTGCTAGCTTAAGTCATTAGTCGGCATTATTCCCATACACTCAACTACTCCATCTTTCCTAAGGACTTCCATTTTCTAATGGATTGTCCCTGGGAAGATCCCTCCGGTTCTGGTTGGATCATAGGACGAATACCTAACCACCTTTTGACACCAATACCATCGTGAATTTATGTGTTGAAGGGTATAGATATCGTAACCAGAAAAATCAATTGAAAATGCAGTCAAGGTGTTGATGAAATCAATGTTTACACCTTGAAAGTTTTCTATATCACCAAAAACGCTCCCCCTACATATGTGCATCATAAAAGGAGAGATTTTTGCACATATTAGGTGGAGAAAGCACTTTTATCAAAGATCTTATTCAAGATAACACATTTTAATCACTATTCTCCCCCTCAAAAATTGCATGAAATTGAAATTTTTGTGAAACTAGTGATGAAACATGGAGAGAATAATGTGTCATGAAACTTTGGAACAAATGTTTATAAAAACATTATACTCCCCCTCGAAAAGAGATTGTATTTAAATAGGGGAGTATATGAGCACATTGTTTTGAAATACTTTGAAAAATTGTGCTCAAAAGTCCGAGAAAAATTGTGTTCATGAGCTTAAAACTTTGAATGTTTTGATATAAGCTCATGACCGAGAAAAATGAATTTCTCGTTGTTGAGGATAAGTCGAAGACTTTCCTTTATTTAGGGACCGGGTTATAGTCTGACATGTGACTATAAGCCATTATGAGAAGAAAAATAGAAAAGACATGTTTTGAGAACATTTGAACTCTCATTCGAACTTTATGTACGTACCCGTGTCGTTATTGAACAACATTTCTAAGCACGTCCATATTATCGATGCTGAGAGACATGTCGGAGAAGAATATTTGTGGTATTTTTTGAAAGGTTTTCTCTTTTTTTATTTTGTTTTTATAGGTTTTATATTTTTGTATTTTGATTTTCTGATAGATATATACAAGGTTACTGCGAATGTGCAAGACGTTCAAGTTCATCAGGAGTGAAACTACGCATACCAAGTCGACGAACCAAGAATTTAAATCTGTCTTGAGAAAGAGCTTTGGTGAAGATGTCGGCTAGTTGGTAGTTCGTCTTGACAAAATACAGTTCGATCGTTCCTTTTTCCACATGCTCCTTTATGAAATGGAATCGGACAGCTATGTGCTTGGTCTTGGAGTGTTGGACCGGGTTGCAGGATATGGCTATGGCTGATTGTGAATCACAATAAATAGGGACTTTGTTAAAGTAAGAGCCATAATCTGTGAGTTGTGTTCTCATCCAAAGGACTTGAGCACTACACACGGATAGAGACACATATTCTGCTTCCGCGGTTGACAACGCCGTACAGTCTTGTTTCCTTGATGACCAGCTCACTAGCTTCTCGCCTAAGAATTGTGCTCCACCGGAAGTGCTCTTGAATGTATCATGACACCCTGCATGATCGGCATCTGAAAAACCAGTGAGATTAAAACCAGAATCCTTCGTATACCAGAGACCCATGTTAATGGTTCCCCGGAGATAACGAAAGATCCTTTTAACCTCCTTGAGGTGCTTCTCGGTTGGCTTAGCCTGGTACCGAGCACATAAACCAGTAGCATGCACAATGTCCGGTCTGCTTGAGGTTAAGTACATAAGGGACCCGATCATACTTCGGTATTTTGTAGCATCTACAAATGTCCCTTTCTTATCCAAATCAAGCTTATGTTTAGTGTCCATTGGAGTACCAATAGGATCACAGTTTTCCATGCCAAATTTCGTTAGAATCTCAAGCACATACTTGGACTGATTTATGAAAATACCACGGGGGGATTGGTGAACTTGGAGACCAAGAAAGAACTTCATTTCCCCCATCATGGACATTTCGAATCGACTTTTCATAAGGTCGGCAAATAATATGGAATATTTTGGGTTAGTAGAACCAAATATAATATCATCTACATAGACCTGAGCCACCAAGATGTCGTTGTCGTAGTGCTTGATAAACAACGTTGGATCAATGGTTCCTTTGCTGAAGTGATTTTGTAGAAGAAATGATGATAATTCGTCGTACCATGCCCTCGGTGCTTGTTTCAAACCATAAATTGCCTTTTTCAACTTGTAGACATGGCTTGGATGTTCAGTATTGATGAAACCTTCAGGTTGACATACATACACATCTTCTTTTAACGGCCCATGCAAGAAAGCCGTCTTCACGTCCATTTGATACACTGTGGATGATTTGTGTGCAGCGTATGCCAAGAAAATCCTAATAGCTTCCATCCGAGCAACCGGGGCAAAGGATTCTGCGAAGTCAATTCCCTCCTTTTGTTTATAACCTCTCACAACTAACCGAGTTTTGTTCCTAATGACCGTTTGCTCCTCATCCATCTTGTTTTTGAATAACCATTTCAGAGTGAGGGGATCGATATTGTCTGGTCGAGGTACTAACTCCCATACATCAAGCCGGATGAACTGATTGAGTTCTTCTTGCATAGACTCAATCCATGATGCATCGGTCATTGCTTCTTTCACACTTGCTGGTTCCATTGTGCTGACAGATAGTGCATAGATACACATATCACCATCGGTACGCAGCTGATTTTGTGTTGAGACCGGTCGTGAGAGATTGCCAATCACTTGAGCCAAAGGATGATTCTTAGTCCATTTGTGTTCATGTGGAAGTGTATGAGAAACTTGATGCGAGCTCGACGGATCCACATATGGTGTTGAAGGCTGAGTAGTACTTGTGGAAGCCGCAAATGGATTAACAAACTCATGTTCGTTGAGCATCGCATTGTTTGCATTTTCAGTAACTATTTCATTCTGAAGATGAACATGATTAGGAATTTGCTGAGAATGTTGTTGAGTTGCGTCAGCAGTCGGAGAAGTGGTTGGAGTATTTGGAGGCAATATGGTTGAGGTTGACGTAGATGGTGTAGGAGTAGATGCCGCTGGTGTAGATGCAGTCGGAGGTTCTTGAACTACCGCAGCAGGTGCAGCCGGGGCATTTTGAGGAACACCAAATGACGAAGAACCCTCCATATATTCATCATAGATTGGCCCAAATAAAACTGCCAAGTCACGTTCTGATGGTTGTAACGATGAGATTGCTGACGGTGCAAATTGAAGCGCGAGTCCTGAACTTACGTGTCCAGAAGTCTGACCTTGAAGCTCGGGATGTGAACTTCTATGCTGAGAGGCCATACCCGAGAGTTAATCAAAGGTAACATTCATAGTCTCCATTACCTTTCTTGTCCTTCGATTATAAACCCTGTAAGCACAAGCAGTTGAAGAATAACCAATGAAAAAGCCAATATCACCTTTAGGTTCAAGTTTACCGATATCTTCACGATCATTCTTCGGATAACATAAAGCACCAATGACATGTAAAAATGAAATATCCGGTTTTATTCCATTAATGATCTCATAAGGTGTTTTGTTGAAACGAGTGTGAATAATGGAGCGGTTTTGAGTATAACATGCAGTTGCTATAGCGTCGGCCCAAAGGAATAACGGTGCACTAGAGGAGAGAAGCATCGTTCGAGCAGCTTCAACTAACGTACGATTCCTCCGTTCCACAACTCCATTCTGCTCTGGAGTTCTTACAGCCGAAGTTTGATGAGAAATCCCAACTTCGTCAAAATAAGCTTTCAATTTCTGATTGGTGAATTCTGTACCGTTATCCATTCTCACAATAATGACAGGGGCTTGCAGTAGTACTGATGTTTTCTTCAAGAAGTTAATAATTACATCAGGGGTTTCATCTTTTGAAGCAAGAAAATGAACCCATGTGTAACGAGAATAGTCATCCACAATGACAAGGACATACCGCTTTCCATTAATACTTTTGATTCTCATTGGGCCACACAAATACATATGTAGGAGATGTAACCTATTCGTTGAGTTGGGAACAGGTTTGGGTTTGTGAGGCTTCTTCTTACTTTTACCTTGCTCACATGAAGGACAAAGATGGTCTTTTGTATATTTGAACTTTGGAAGACCGGTAACGAGATCATCTTTCGCGAGATGGGTGATGGCATCGAAATTGAGATGAGATAACCTTTGATGCCATAACCACGAATTTGTTGATGTGGCTCGGGCCATGAGACAAATTGGAGAAGCAGCAGAAATTTGAAAAAGATCAATGGTGTAAAGGTTGGTGGTACGATTTCCTTTCAACAGATCAATTCCTTCAAGATCTCTTACAAAACATGTATGACTTCTGAAAGCGACCTCCAAGTCTGAATCACAAAATTGCCCAACCGAGAACAAGTTATGTCCCAAGCCATCATAAAAAGAGACTCTGGTGATGATTATATTTCCCCAATGAAGATCACCATAGCCTAGAATTGTCGCAACATGATCATTTCCAAATCGAACAGTTCCCATGAAACGCCATACAAAGTTCTTGAGAAGGCTTCGATTCCCAGTCATATGTTTGGAACAGCCCGAGTCCACGCACCAGAGACAAATTTCAACAGCCTGCCAATGATAAGAGAAACAAATATTTTGGCAACCGATGAAATAGGCTCCTGTAGGGTTAGAAGATAATTAAGCCGTATCACATACCGACGTTTCACTGTCAGTATGAGATCTACTAGTGTCGATAATTTTGCCACTACAATCAAAATTTCTACCAGTAGGCAACCATTTAGAGGTGAGTCTAGGGCTACTAGGCTTAGCAAGACTTTCTGTGGACCCTACATGCGTACTTTTTGGAACATACACCTTAGCCTTAGGAGTGCGTTGTTGTTCACTGACTGACAGCTTGTCAATTCGAGTGTAACCACCATAATTCAAACCAATCATAGTCAAACCACAAACATCATGACTAAAAGTAAAGAAACATTTATTACATTTAGCACAAATAACTTCAGATTTTTCATTCCGAATAGCAAGCTTAAAGTCATTACATTCAGATAAATTAGGTTTCTGATTATGATTAAAAAGCGGTAAATTCCTAGGGTGTTCTTCTACTTCCACATTATTGATCTTGGGGCGACTACTTCTAGAGGCAAAAGGGACCCTATCATTCCTTGTATTGCTCGTAGGTTGTGGCCTTCTACTCTTAGTGTAGTTGTTTATTCCTGTAGAAGAAGACACGCGTCTATTAGAATTAGCACTTTTTAAATCAATAACTTGTGGTTGAGTTATAGTGATCGGTTTTATCCTAACGCTTGATGTACGTTGTTTGCTAGGCACAGAGGGAGAACTAACACGAAACATTCCTGGGGCAATCACAGCAGTTTTCGTTCCAGCAACCTTGGGAAAAGGTGTCACAGCAATACGAGTGGGTCCCGAGGTTGCTGGTTTCTGGATCATCGTATCCACAATCGAGCTAGGTTCAGAAGTCTTATCTTTTAACAAGGCCTTTAACTTACAGTTCTCACAGATTTTATCAATAAGTTTCTGATAGACAGACTTACTTTGTTCAACAGCCCGCTTATATGAAACAACAACATATTCTAAATCTGCAATCTTAGCCTTAAGCTTCTGAACATTACCACCACTAGCACTCTCTAACCCTGACGAGGCCAAATTCGTTTCCGAAACCCCTCCTAACTGAGCCTGCAACCGTGCGATAGTTTGTTGCATTTCATTGTGAGCTTTTTCATAGGAAATCTTGTCATATTTGCATTCATCACATTTTTTGACAAATTTATTCCAAAGATCGGTGAATTCTTTATCCTTTTTAATGACATAAGATTCCATTTTCTCTTTCATAAGATCAAGCTCAGTTTGGAGGTTTTCATTATGCGACATAGAGGTACCTAACTCAACAGGGCTACTATCAATACAATCACGAGCTTTAGAGAGGCGTTCAAGATCGTTTTCCAAAACTTTAATTTTATCAAGAGATTCATCAGCTTCCTTCGTCAATGATTTAAAGTCTTCAACAAAGTTGGCTAATTCTTTTAGAAAAGCATTTTCCAAATTTCCTAACCGAGCATCAACTTGATTAATAATCGGATTAATATCGTTTTGAAGAATTTTTTGAACCTCAATCTGAACAGGTGATGTAAAATTACCTCCAGTTATTTTTGAATTAACAACACGTTTAAGGATGACAAAGTTATCTTTAAGCTCGTTTAGAAATCGGTGAGTGATACTCGGTTTAGGAGGGTCATCAGACAATTCCTCACTTGGTAGCAAAAGCATTTCAGTACTCGTTTTAGATCGAACAAAAACAGTTGGAGGATTAACTTTCGGATAATAAACGGGTATCACTTCTTTATCAAGCTTTTTCATTCTTAAACGAGACTCTACAGCAAGTTCAGTAGTTTCCTCGGAATCATGCACACTAGGAGGATCATGCTCATCAGACAATAGCACACTACCATTATATAAAGTTTCATTAGTGGCCTGAACTTGCTTAAGGTATCCTGGATTAGGGGGAAGAGGACAACCTAAAGCCATTTTGTATCGAGTGTAATTTATCTCATTCACTTTTGGTGCGAGCATATTTATCGTCTGCATAGTTTGGCCACGTTTTACTAAAAGGTTGTCTAATTCTCTAATCCTATCCTGCGCTTTGCAAAAATCCTCAAGAAGCCCATCTTCTCGAATTTTGAAATCATGTTTTAGCTTTTTTCTTTCTTCTTTTAAATCAGAAACAATAGATTTTTCAGTTGAAAGTTGTTTATTAAGAGAAGTGATTTCATCATTCAATTCGTTTATCTTTTTAGCACTACTTAAGTGTAAGGCATTTAATTTCTTAGTGGTGCATTTTTCTTGATAAACCGATGTAGCATGAGCTTGTTCAAGTTCCTTGATTTTAGCATGATGAATCTCAAAACTTTTCTCCCGTTCCTTATATCCCGCAAGCTCCAGTGGTCAATCTGGCATTAGTTTCTCTAAACTTATTATTAACCACCGTAGCATGATCTACATCCTTAGCAAGCTTATCAAATAGAGATTTATAATACGCATGTGTCTCATCAGGAAGGGTTGTAGGCTGAGCAACTTGATCCACACTAAGGTCCACACTAGGCTCATTCGAAATAATATTACTATTATTCGTTTGATCCTCGTGTGTCTTAGTGTAGGGCTCAAGCATCTCAGTATACTCTTCCTCCTAATTAGACATATTATATATATCATTATCATCAAAACTTGGGTGTGCCTCAGAGGGACCGTCTGCATCATAGACGGGAGCTCTGTCATCATGCATTCCTGAGGTTGATGCTTGCTGTAAGTTTGCCATCAAGATGTAGTTGGCATTCACCTCTTCTTCCTCGTCATATTCTGCAGCAGAAGCCATAAGATCAAATTCCTCAGCTTGAAGTGGGATTCCTGCCTCTTCTTTTTATGCTATGAGAAGCTGAGTCTGAAGATAAGCAGCATCCCTCTTCTTTTTGGCTGTGCAATCTCGAGCATAATGACCAAATCCCCTGCAGTTGTAGCACTGAACCTGACGATTGTTGTTTCCATTTCCCGTACCAGTATTCTCAGCCCTTTCAGCCATAATGTTTCCCATCTGGTTACCAACCGCTGGCACAACTATTAACCCATTCTGATTACCCGCATTCGGAACACCCGGATTTGGACCACGGTTTTGCCCATACTGATTTCCTGCATTGCCAACGGTCTGCCCAGCATTCTGACCATATTGTTGAAACTGAGTCCCCGTGTTTCTAGCAACTACCAATTGGCGATCTTGATTCGCATTCATGAAAGGTTGAGCAATCTGCCTATTTCTAGTGTTCGAGGAGATTCTCTGATTGTTGTTGGTGGGGTTAATGGTGAATTTGAATGCCTTTGCAAGAAGGGCAAGACCAGTATTAATAGCATGAGTAGGATCGGTAATGTCATCAAAACAGGCAATGGGTTGTTGTAAGTAATTCATAGCAGCAGGGTGTTGATATCCATAAGCGGTGAGTTGTTGTTGTTGTTGTTGTGGCAGGAAGTTACTTGATGAGGGTTGATGGTAGGGTACCATGGGATATGACATAGATGATGAAGAGTTTGCCATAAAAGCCAATGGATCTTGTGTCTTGGCACATCTTTCTGCCCTAACTTCGTTAGCTTCATCTTGATTCATCTTCAAATAGTCATAAACTTGAGTGTAGTCCACAACATGAAGATCCTTGGTTTGATTGACAAGAGTGACATATCGTGACCATTCAGAAGGAAGGTTATCAAGAAATTTGATGTTGGCAGCAATTTGTGCAGGTTCATGTTTGTTTCTTCTAAGATGGTTCATGAGGGTTGAAAACCGATGATAATAAGGTTCAATTTGTTCCCCTTCAGTAGACGTAAATTTCTCCCATTCACGAAGCAACTTAGTTTCCTTTTCTTGTAAACCGATTTCACTGCCCTTCAGCATTTTCTGAATCCTAAGCCACATCTCGTGTGCGGTTTCACAACTATCGACAGCAGCATAAACATCTTCAGGAAGTCCCATAAGAATGACTTGAATTGCTTGATCATCAGCGTCGAGTTGTTTGGATTCAGCTTCAGTTAATTCTTCATCTGTTTGCTCATGACTAGAGTCAGCCACTGGGTTAGCATTCGTAGGATCTCCAGGTACAATAATTGTTCTTCTAACATACGGACCCTTTTGAATCGAGTTGATAATCAACTTTCCCAGAGGTTTACATATTGCATAACGAAGGAGACGACTAGCCCATGTAGTGTAGTTCTCCTTGGTAAGCATTGGTGGACGATTCTCAGTACCCGCAGCATAAATATCTTGTTGAGACGTCATCGAAGAAGTCGTGTGAACAACAGGATCTCAATTCGTAGAAAGCGTGTGGTGATGTTGAAATTCCAAAACTTTTGATTTTTTTCTCAGTCCGACAATAAATTCCTCAGTCCGACAAAACGGTAAGCTGAAAAAATTGTGTATCGCCAAATTTTGAAATTGAGTTCGAGATAGCCAAAAACTAGTAGGGAAAAAATTTGATTCTACTTGACCTAAAAATTTTACTCAAACAAAGACTAAAAATTTTTGATCTTCGTGTAAACTATGTTCTGAGACTAGTCTAGATGGTGGCTAAGACTAAAAATTACTCAAACAAAATTTCCATCGGAATGCCCATCGGAATATTCTATCGGAATGTGCTTCTATCGGAATGTCCTACGATCGGAATGTCCTACTATCGGAATGTCCTACGATCGGAATGTCCTTCTATCGGAATCCTAGATCGCAATGATGATCTGTCGGAATGCTTAGATCGGAATGTACTACTATCGGAATGTCCTTCTATCGGAATCCTAGATCGCAATGATGACCTGTCGGAATGCTTAGATCGGAATGTTCAGATCTGAATCTTCATATCGGAATATCTTCAGATCGGAATGTGGCTAAAATCAATTTGGCAGAGTAACGACTCAAAGTTCCTTAAAAACCGTCGGAATCCCAGATCGCAAAGAACGATCAGATGTCCAGATCGGAATAAGGTATCGAAATCTTTAGATCACAAAGTAGAACCTAGAGGTTATTGCGATCTGTCCTCACTCCCTTTGTACTTTCCGATGGTGAAACTTGCAAGAATTTCGGAAAGATGAACAAACAAGAAATTTCTCAACTTTTGATCCAAAATACTTGTTTTTAAGCCAAAACCAAGATGCCCAAATCACTACTACACGATTTAAAGATTTAAAGAAGGTATACGACTTAGAAACACAAACAAACACGCAAATTTTTTGATGTTTTGGCGAAAAACAATCAAAATCACACGAAATGCTTAAATATGAATCCCTTGGCGAATGATACCACTTGATGGATTGTAACACACGACTTATAAGAACAAGAAATAAAGATGAAGATTAAACCAAAAAATAAAGATTAGATTAGATGAAGGAAAAGAGAAAAACAAACAAAGTTGTGAATTCCTAGTGAGAGAAACACATACGTTTCTCTCTCTACAAAACAATGGAATGGAAAACACACACACAAATGAGGCTTAGGAGGCCTTTTATAATAAGTAGTAAGTGTTTAGGAGGCCTTCCTCATTTGTGTGTTCGGGACTAATTCCCGTTACATAAACATTAATAACTAAGAACTCTCGACACCGTTGAATAGTATTTTTCACGAGCTTCGCAACGGTATATTATATGACCATCACTTTAAATACGGCTAACAGTAACCAAGACTTAAGCTGATAAAATTGCATAGTGGAATCCATTTACAGTAAGTATAAGATGTCATACACATGTGAGAGTTGTTCATGCAATGGAATCATCAAAATGAGTGAGATATGATCAAAACAAGATGAGTGTGCTAATCTGAATAGTCTGTTTTGTAGGGACTGTTAAAGATAGTTAAACATAGAATGAGCAGTAGCTATAGCTAACTTATTTGTAGCACATAATATGAAGTTCATGCCATCCAAAAATGAGCTTCTAACTCATTGTAGAACTCTAGATATGATAAAAATGGTGAAGATGAAACTAAAAATCAGATTTCGAAGAATTAATGTTTAATACTATTATATAAGCACTCAAATAATATAGTATAAAATGTGAATTAAAACCCACTAACTTATAAATTTCATTTATATAAATATGTATAAGGTTAAATAATTGGAAACTTTATAAAAATAGTAGTTGAATAATATTTATAAGTTATAAAAACTATAAACATGATTTTTACGACTTTTTCGGCTATTACCGTAAAATTAACGTTTTTCGCCAATTAAAACTTAGACGATCAAACCCGTCTAATGTAAAGTTTTTAAAAGTCATATACTGGTATATAAGTATCTAATACAAGTAAAAACCGATAAAACCCGAACTATAGGACATACGGACGTTAACGAGCTAAGTTAGTATATTGGACTAATAATTTAACTAAATAAGTTAAACACTTATAAAAATTACTTATTGGGCTTAACCCATTTGGACCCAACATGTAAAGTATAAATACTGATAATACAAGTATAAAATGGACTAATACAAGTTAAAGAACTTATCTGATAGGTGTGAAAACACCCATCCTTTTTACCACTTAATTACAATAATAACCGAGCCAAAACGTGTATTTTATGTCATTTATGTCGGAATTATGCGTGGTTTGTTTTTTTGTTGTGATTTAGGACGAAAAGGTGAAAAGTGGAGAAAACACGGCATTCACGGGCTTTTATCAAAGAAAAATACGAAAGATGAAGTCGAAAGATCAAGAGTGGAAAAAGAACGGAAGTCCAAGACCAATTTTGAAGATTTATCGAAGAAAAAGTCTAAAGACGAAAGTTCACCAAAAGCCGAAGAACTCAAGTCTAATTTATCGAAGAATTACAAGACGAGTTCAAAGAAATCCCTAGACAAAGTCATTAAGTCCAAGATTAACAAAATATTAAGAAGAAAAGGACTTAAGTGTGCAATTAAGAAAAAGATGAAAGAGGGAGGAAGCTTCCTAAGCTCCTCCCTAAGCTCCACTATAAATAGGCCATTAGTTATTTCATTTCAAGTGGTTGGTGGCTTGACAAACCACTCTTCCACCATTTTCATTTCTTTTTAATTTCTTTCTTGTATTTTAATTCCTTGTTATGCACTTTTAATTTCTTCAATTCAAGTAAGTCTTTTAATTTTGGAATCTTTTCTTTTAATCAAGTTCTTATTTTTAATCATCTTCTTCTACCTTTCTTATTTTGCTTATCTTTGATTCATGTTCATCCTTGATTTTATTTCATCTTAATCCTTATTTGATTTAAAGTTTTCTTAAAAGTTCATCTTTTTATAGTTTGATTTAAAAGTTTGCTTATTTTAAGTTTTGAGAAGTTGTTATTCATGCTTATTGAGTCCAATTCGATTTAGATTCGTTCTAGTTTTAGTTTTAGCTTAATCATATAGCTTATAACTTGCTTATTTCGAATCCCTATTTAATCGGAAAAGGTAAACCCTTTTCCGATCAGTCATTCCGATCAGCCACCCCTTATTCTGATCACTAGATCGGAAAAGGGTTTCTTGTTATTCTGATTGCATGTTTGTTTTGATACTTTCCGATCTGAAATATTTCTTAATATTCTGATTGAGTCTCATGTTAACATATTCTGATTTGGTTAGCTTTGATGATATTCCAACGGGTGGAGTTGTTTACATTCCGATAATCTGATCAGAATATATTCCGATCTGACCCATTTGCACATTTCGACCAGCGCTTTCCGATGGAATACATTCCGATCGGATTCCAATTTGGATTCCGATCGGGTTTATTCCGATTGGATGTTTTGTTTTGTTTTAATATTTTGTTTTAGTTAAAGTGTCAATTGTTATCGTTTTATTTTCAGTCTATTTTAATTTCGTTTTGCATTTTTATTTAATTGTCATTTTACTTTTCGTTAAGTTTTAATTTTGCGTCATTTAATTTCTCGTCATTTACTTTTAAAGTTTTAAATATTGCACAGTTTACGTTTCAACTATTTTTAGTTTTAATTACTCGTCATTTATTTTTAAGTCTTGCACATTTATTTTTACCAAAACCAAAAATATTATTTTTACCAAAAACAATTGAGTCGTACTTTAAGCCAGAAATCAATTCGCTAAGATATCGAGAACAAGAACTTTAATAATTTAACTGAGTAAAATCCAGTTATTAAAATGGCTCCGCTGCCGGCTCTTTTCGTGAAGATTAACAGTTTTTTGTGAGAGACGCGTTGGCTTTTGGGATCCGTTCACTTGTGAACGTTATTTTTTGTGTCAAAAATTTTCAAAAATCCCAAAAACATTAGAAAAATTATAAAAAGCATTTCTTTTTCAAAGTTTTTGCACCAAAAATATTCTTCTTGCTCATCTATTTTTCTTTATGGATTCTTATGTCCATTGCCTCGGATGTGGGAGATGATTGTACGGGAACGAATCTTGTCAATGGTGTACATGTGAGCGGTGCGGAAACGATATCGACAACACACAATTCAGATTTTGTCCTTTGTGCAACTCGACTAATTCATCCTTTTTGAACCCAACTCCTGTTCCCTCGTGCATCTATTGTGGAAGCGATTCTCATTGGCATGTTTCGTGCCCGGTTTAATACCCGTATGGTCACGGGCAAGAACCAGGGTACAATTATGACAATGATAATAGCTATCTACAAGACACACCCAGTCTTTCTCCTTACCCGTTTTGCAACAACTGTGGGGGTCCTCACGATACTTCTTATTGTCAACCAATGAATTATTATGAGCAAAATCCGTGTCCTCAGTTTTCTTCACCAATGGATTATTATGAACCAAATCCGTGTTCTAATTCTTCTCAACCGATGAACTACTATGAACCACACCCATGCTATAATTCTGGTTTTCAACATTTTGAACCCCCACATCACACCCTCGATCATCAATCCTCTCAGCAAATTAATCTTGACCCACAACGCACTACTTTGAATGCCGAAATACACTCCATCATTATGTAACTTCAAGAAGCCGTTGCTCTAACAAAAGAAGCATGGGCGGAGGAAAAGCGACTGCAACAAGAGCACGTATCTAATCTTAGTGATTATACCCCTCCTCTTGTGCGTCAATACTATTATGATGATGATGACGATGATGCTGTATGCACTTTCAACACATCTTCTGAAGTTACTGCTCCTACTCTCGATGTTCCTACTGCGTCTACGGATCTTGATTCGTTGAATGAGCTTAGTGATGTTGGTCTCGACAAAGTATTGGATGATGAGGTTTGTGACTTACCTGCTATGGAGCTTCAGGACGACATTGCTCTTACAGAAGAGGTCGATCCTAGTGATGACGATTCTTCTCTCCGCTATGAGAATTTCACTTTTGAAATTTCTCAATCTCCACCGGGAGATGCGGGCGATGACGATTTATTCTCTCCAGCTTACGAGAAGTTCACCGATGAACATGATCTTGTGGATAAGGTGGAAGACGTGCTTTTTCGCGATAGATTACGGAAAGTGCACCTTCTTATTGCTCAAATCGAAGCGTTGACTTCTCCTCCTCTTTCCGAGTCTTTGCCTCCATCTATTCCTCCCGTTGAAGATAATGACCCCTTGCTGGAAGAAATCGACATTCACTCCATACCACCAGGTAATGATGGCAATTACATGGAGGGGGATATTATTTTTGATAATTTGCTACTTGAAAGTATTGACCCAAGTCCCCCTCCCGAGCACCTTTCATCCTCCCTTTTAGCCACTATTTCGGAGGATGAGTGCTTTGACCCGGGAGGTGACATTGATTATGCTATGATTGATAACAATACGGCTTTGTCACTTGCTCAGCATCCATTGTCTTTGGGGGGGACAATGTGCTTACTTTACCCACCCAGCCTCCCGTGGATCTTGATTTCACATACTTCACGTATGTTGAAAGGACCTTTCTACCATTTAAGACTTATCCCACCGCCTCTCCTTTGTTGATGTCAACCGGGAACGAGGACAAGGTCTTTGATCCCGGTATTACATTTGAGGCTTCCCCATGGACTATTTCATTCGGGGACGAGTCAGGCTCGTGACTCGGTTAATATAAACAAGCGCTTTTTGGGAGGCAACCCAATTATCTATCTATCTTTACCATAAGTGTAGGGGGAGCCCCGTTGGTGTTTCTTGCTTTCTTTCTTATCATGTGCAGGGATTAGAGCTTCAAAGACACACTCTTGATGACTTTTGACGAACCGTGATTCCGTGTTCCCTTCTTCCCGGTTCTATCCTAAACTCTTTTCGATTCACTATTTTATATTTCTCAATATTAAAATAGGAATCTCTTTAGTTGTCTCTTCCTTAGCGAGATTTAAACAAAGTGAACAATGTCCTAAGTGTAGGGGATTTTACTTCCACATGCTTAAACATTGAGGACAATGTTTATATTAAGTGTAGGGGGGACTTCTATCGAAGTTAAGTGGCCTTTTCCTTGTATTTGTCCTCATTTTAACCGGTAAATCAATTTTTCGACATTTTTCAAAATTTTTAATCTATTTTGGCCTAGTTGTATAGTTGTATTTTCCTTTGTTATGTTTATTTTCTTTCCATTGCTAGAATAAAATTTAATAAAGTGGTTTTATTTTTCAAAGTCGTGAATATTTTGACTCAACCCGAGTTTACTTGTATAAGTTTACTCTAGCTAGTATCCTTAACGTGTTTAAGTCAAGTTTTGCTAGGCTTTTATATAGGGAGCTATAAAACGCGAAAGTCTTAACTCTCACGGGTTAAGAACAAGAACTTTTCGCAAGTTCCTATAATTGATCCTAGAGAGTTGTTTATCAAGGGAACTTTAAAATGCGATTTTTAAACTTGAAAAAGTCTAAGAACTTGCAAGATCCTATAGATGACTCGAAAACCCAAAACTTTGATTTAATAGGCTAAGCATCCACGAGTCTTATTCCTTGAGATTTTAAACTGTGGAGGACGAGAGATGATAGAGTAAATTATAAGTTTGGTATTCTTTCGTGAATTTATGTGAGTTAATTATAAGCCTATTCTCCCTCCGCTTGTTAATAAATTTATCTGCAATAAATAAGGTTGTACGATTTAAAAGGTTACTTAGCTTCTAGCCCAAGATCGTTTAAAAGTTGCTCGGTATTAATTAGAGTTCATAGCCAAGGCATAACTTATTGAAGCGAGACGCGAAGATTGGCGAGTCCGAAAAGGCCCTAACAAGGCATGAGGGCTACATTTTGTTGCTAAAGATCCAAAAGTGATGTGAAGAATCATTTATCGAAAATCAATATGAAGGATCGAGACACACTAAGCAAAAACTCCCCATAAGTCATGGAGAAGTCTATCCAAAAAGGCCCTAACAAGGTATGAGGATAAATAAATCCAAGTCCTAAAAGGAGGCGGATCGTTGTATATCAAAGTCCAAAATAAAGATTGGAGAAAAATGAAGAAGTCTTGGTCCAAATATGAAGAATCTCTCAAAACTTCAAGTGAAGAAATTCCTATTATGAAGAGAAGAGCATAATTTCAAGAACGTCTCTCAAAGATTCGAAGTATGAAGTCGCTGCCAAATATCGGTCCGAGAAAGGTCTCAAATCGTGAAGCGAGTTATGCCAAGATATGAACTTTATGAGGTCCCGAGAAGTAGTTTTAAAAGATTTTGCCCTTTAGCTAACTATTGATTAAATCGTTCACTTTATTTTCGGCCTAAATAACTATCGAAATAAGTCAACAATGCATCCTCGTGATCATTCAAGACAATAATAAAATATAAGAGATACACCTAGGAATAAGGGAGTCTAAGTGAATAATTGGCCCACATGAGTTCGTGTTAGTTTACTAACTTATAATAACAATGATCTCGTTTTTAAGCTTGGTTTAGAGAAAGTGAAAACTTGAGGATGATCATTCACGACATTTCCAAAACCCAAAGGTATGTTTTTGATTTCTTTACTTTGTATGTTTATAATTTTTTATCTCTTTAATAAAGGCCAACGTGGATTGATTGTGATGAAAAATGTAAACGTGCTTTGTAACTAATGTATTGCATGAGGACATTGCAATGGTTAAGTGTAGGGGATTTGATAGGTGTGAAAACACCCATCCTTTTTACCACTTAATTACAATAATAACCGAGCCAAAACGTGTATTTTATGTCATTTATGTCGGAATTATACGTGGTTTGTGTTTTTGTTGTGATTTAGGATGAAAAGGTAAAAAGTGGAGAAAACACGGCATTCACGGGCTTTTATCGAAGAAAAAGACGAAAGATGAAGTCGAAAGATCAAGAGTGGAAAAAGAACGGAAGTCCAAGACCAATTCTGAAGATTTATCGAAGAAAAAGTCTAAAGACGAAAGTTCACCAAAAGCCGAAGAACTCAAGTCTAATTTATAGAAGAATTACAAGACGAGTTCAAAGAAATCCCGAGACAAAGTCATTAAGTCCAAGATTAACAAAAGATTAAGAAGAAAAGGACTTAAGTGTGCAATTAAGGAAAAGAGGAAAGAGGGAGGAAGCTTCCTAAGCTCCTCCCTAATCTCCACTATAAATAGGCCATTAGTTATTTCATTTCAAGTGGTTGGTGGCTTGACAAACCACTCTTCCACCATTTTCATTTCTTGTTAATTTCTTTCTTGCATTTTAATTCCTTGTTATGCACTTTTAATTTCTTCAATTCAAGTAAGTCTTTTAATTTTGGAATCTTTTCTTTTAATCAAGTTCTTATTTTTAATCATCTTCTTCTACTTTCTTATTTTGCTTATCTTTGATTCATGTTCATCCTTGATTTTATTTCATCTTAATCCTTATTTGATTTAAAGTTTTCTTAAAAGTTCATCTTTTTATAGTTTGATTTAAAAGTTTGCTTATTTTAAGTTTTGATAAGTTGTTATTCATGCTTATTGAGTCCAATTCGATTTAGATTCGTTCTAGTTTTAGTTTTAGCTTAATCATATAGCTTATAACTTGCTTATTTCGAATCCCTATTTAATCAGAAAAGGTAAACCCTTTTCCGATCAGTCATTCCGATCAGCCAGCCCTTATTCCGATCACTAGATCGGAAAAGGGTTTCTTGTTATTCCGATTGCATGTTTGTTTTGATACTTTCCGATCTGAAATATTTCTTAATATTCCGTTTGAGTCTCATGTTAACATATTCTGATTTGGTTAGCTTTGATGATATTCCGACGGGTGGAGTTGTTTACATTCCGATCATCCGATCGGAATATATTCCGAGCTGACCCTTTTACACATTCCGACCAGCGCTTTCCGATGGAGTACATTCCGATCGGATTCCAATTTGGATTCCGAACGGGTTTATTCAGATTGGATGTTTTCTTTTGTTTTAATATTTTGTTTTAGTTAAAGTGTCAATTGTTCTCGTTTTATTTTCAGTCTATTTTAATTTCGTTTTGCATTTTTATTTAATTGTCATTTTACTTTTCGTTAAGTTTTAATTTTACGTTATTTAATTTCTCGTCATTTACTTTTAAAGTTTTAAATATTGCACCGTTTACGTTTCAACTAGTTTTAGTTTTAATTACTCGTCATTTATTTTTAAGTCTTGTACATTTATTTTTACCAAAACCAAAAATATTATTTTTACCAAAAACAATTGAGTCGTACTTTAAGCCGGAAATCAATTCGTTAAGATATCGAGAACAAGAACTTTAATAATTTAACTGAGTAAAATCCAGTTATTATTATCATAAGCTTATTGGACTTAAAACATGTAAATAGGTAAAACTAGTAAACTAGTAAAAAGTTACCAATACATAAACACTAAAATGAGTAAATAAGAATATATAAACCCACTTGATCATCATCATATGTACAAAATCATCATATGTATATCGTTATTTTGATAAAGTCATTGGACAAGAGTCTAAGACCGATTATTATTTATATAGGTTTCCGTGACCGAAGCACGCCCGTAGCCGATAATCCCCCTTTCATTATCAACGTGAGCTCATAGCCTCGCACTCTTTTAAATGTTTTATAAAATGATTTGTAAACCCGCGAGGGAGATAACATGCTAGTTTTTGATAAAAATAGAACACAAGTAGTCCCGATGGTATGCTTAATGATATGGACCCGAATGATGCTATGACCCTATAAATGAGATAAAAAGGATTATTAGTAGTTAGGTTATGTCACTCAAAGTCCCATTAGCATGAATTGTGAACTACCGGGATTTGGTAGACGCTTATGCATATGATACTACTATTTGGGGACGATCACCCCAGTTCGCGCCTTGACGGTTGATCCCCGTCGTACCACATTAATTGGTAAGCAAATTTATGTATGAGAAGATTTACATAGCGTGATTTTTGTGACGACACGCTAACTTAGATGGGCAAATTGTTTGTCTGGTTCGCGGCCCGTTGTTTTGATAGTAAGGTAACAATGTCATGCGGCTAATAATAATCCTATATAATCTAAATATCTGATATGATACGATGGTAATAATGATAATAATATTACCTATAATGGTAATATTGAGGATATGGTCTCATGGACGGTTTAAGATGTATGCTTTAATCATATATTGCCTAACTAGCAATACGAGGACTTACTTCTGATATTATACTTGTGTTCTGATTTAAACGATTGTTTTATATAACGGTTTTATTAAACTCTATGAATTCACTCGGCATTCGCTGATATGATTTTTGCATGTTTTTATCTCAGGTGCTTGAAGGTAATCCGGATGGAGATCGACTCTAATGGCCCACATAATATTAAAAATGTTTATTCGATCTATGTTTTGTAAACTAAATGACCTGTATAATTTGGGACCTGTTGTACACTTTAAAACTTTTTATCGAATGAATGTATGTTGAACCTTGTACAACCATTTTTATGTGTTGTCTGTGATTGGAGTTATTGTGCTATCCCGTAACACTCTAAAAGACCATTTCGCTGTACCGATACGAAAATTGAAAGTGTTACAGTTTTACAGCTCTTTCCCCCCTAAAAAGAATAATTCCTCCCCGAATTATAGGTAAAGTAAACTGAAAGAGGAACATACCCGAATTCAAAACTTGAAATGAGGATAAGAAGCCCGGATAGACTCCTCTGTTTCCCAAGTGGCTTCCCGCTCGGTATGATCCCTCTAAATGATTTTGACGAATGAAATCGTGTTCTTCCTCATGACTCATTCTTGTCTGTCAAGAACTCGCTCGGGTTCCTCTATGAAGGTAAGATCTTCACGAATATGTTCTAGTGGATACTGAACCGTGTGAAGGGGATGGTAATTGTACCCTCTGAGTAAGGACACATAGAAAACGTCATGAATGTAAGAAAGCTGTATAGGTAACGCTAAAAGGTATGATACTTCACTGACTCGCTCGATGATATCAAACGGTCCGATGAATCGAGGACTGAGTTTTCCTTTAATTCCAAACGTCTAACACCACGTGCCGGTGATACCTTAAGAAAGAAATGATCTCCCACATTGAAATGTAAGTCCCTACGGCGCTTGTCGGTATAACTCTTCTGACGTGCACGAGCTTCCTGTAATTTCGCCTTAGCTACAACAACCTTCTCGTTGGTCAACTCTATCATCTCTGGTCCTTCAAGTGTTCGCTCACCAACCTGATCCCAGCAGATTAGGGCATGACACTTCCTGTCATACAACATTACAAACGAGGCACACTTGATGCTGGTTTACTAACTGTTGTTGTATGCAAACTCTGAAGGTTTATTAGTATCATAACAATTATATAAAACCCTAAACGAGATCAAAGCACATATAGCGGAAGAGATTTAACAAGATCATAATTAATAACACAATTTTAACACCCCCACATATTCACATTTTGAATCAGCGGAAGAGTCGTTGGTGTTACGGGATATCACATTACTCAAATCATAGACAACGCTTAAAAATCACGTCGGTTAATAACAAAGCATTTTCCATTCACAAATATCAAATTACATAGGTCCTTAGGTCAAAATATGTCTTAAAAATTTACAAAACATTTGAATGGAAATTTTCATTTAAATGCGGGCCATAAACTCTTGTCATCTTCCCGAGAATTACCTTCAAGTACCTGAGATAAAACATGTTAAAAGTCAGCGAAACGCTGAGCGAGTCCATAAAGTTTAATAATAACCATTAACATAAAACCGGTATATAATCATTACCGAAAAATATTTTGTACAATTCTTTGTCGTAGACCATAACATAGGTCAAAAAAAAATTATACGAATCATTGTCGTAAATCTTAACTTAGGCCAAGAGCATTTTATACAAATCATTGTCGTAAATCATAACTTAGGCCAAAAATATTTGATACGAATCATTGTCGTAACAACACCATTTAATACGTTTTATAACTTTGTTTATAGCACAAAAAAACCGTTATATAAAACAGTTATGTAAAACCAGAACACAGGTATAATAATAAACAAGACCCCATATTGCTAGTCAGGCAATATATTATAATTCAAATCATATATCATACATTATTCCTGAGACCGCAGCCTCAGTGTTACCATCATCATTATTATTATCGGATTATTATAAGCCGCATGACATTGTTGCCTTTCTATAAAATACAACAGGTCGCGAGCCCGACAAATATGTGCCCATCTAAATCAGCGTATCGTCACTAATATCACGCTATATAAATCTTCTCATACGTAAATTCGCTTATCAATCAATGTGGCACGACGGGGATCAACCGTCAAGGCGCGAACTAGGGTGATCTTCCCCAAATAGTAATATTATATGTATAAGCGTCTACCAAATCCCGGTAGTTCACAATTCATGCTAATGGGACTTATAGTGACATAACCTAACTTTTAATAATCCATTTCAATCATCCATTTTGGGTCATACAATCAATCGGGTCCATATCAATAAGCTTACAATCGGGACTAGTTGTGTTCTATTTTTATTAAAAACACGCATGTTATCTCCCTCGCGGGTTTACAAAACATTTCATAAAAACATTTAAAAGAGTGCGAGGCTATGAACTCACATTGGCTGGGAAAGGCGGGTTATCGGCAATTAGGATGTACGGTACGTGCCTCGATCACGGGAAACCTAAACAAATAATACTCGATCTTAGACTATGTCAAATAATATTTATAAAAATTGTTATGTATATGTTATGATGTCACAACATGATGATCAAGTGGGGTTTTATTACTTGCACAAAATTATTAGTTGTCAAGTATTAGTTAATTTAGGCTAATAATACTAGTTTTAGCCCATGTACATGTTAAGGCCCAATAGGCCCATTAAGGGTCCAATATCTTTTTATTAGTCCACTTATTCATTTAAGACCAGGCCCATATTCATGTGTTGGGCCCAAGTGGGTTAAGCCCATGAGTAATACCAATAATATTAAACCAAACTAGTTGGGCCTAGTGGTCTAACAAGGCTAATTTGGCCCATAACGGTCCATATGTTGCAAAGCTCGGTTTTGTCGATTTTTACTTGTCAAGTGTGTTTACTTATCAGTATATGTTTTATAAAAATATTACATTAGACGGGTCCGACCATCTAAGTTTTATTTGGCGAAAACGCCATCCTTTCGGTTTTAGCCGAAAAGACGTAAAAATCTATATATAGTTTGTAGTTTTAGAAAATATTTGAGTTTTATGTTTATAAAATGTAATATTCAATTATTATAGTATATAAACTTATTTTATATTAGTTATATCACTTTATTAAATTATACATACTTATTTTATATAATATTTCACTTTGAGTGCTCTTTTAATAATATATACTTTAGTCAAATCTGATATAGAATTTCATGTCCACCATTTTGATCATATCTTGAGTTATACATTTAATTAGAACCTCAAATATTTAATGTATAAACTACATGATATGTGTTACAAATAACTCTTCTGTAGCTCCTGCTCAAACAGCCTCTAAGTATTTTTAATATATCGTCCAAAACAGACCAGACAGATTTGTACCACAAAAGTGTTTTGGCCATATCTTGCTCATTTTTAACATTCCATTGAGTGGCCAATTCACCACTTATATAAAAATCAATTATCTATCTGTATATATAATAATCTCATCCATTTAACCAAGTAAAATTATTGAAAGTTACTGTTTTTAACAGCCTACTTATCTAGTGATGATTTTAACATCTTTTACTTGTAGATTTAGCCTCATCAACTTAATCTAATGACATAAAATTCCCATGAAATCACTTGATCATCATTAATAGGTCTCTTACATATAAATTTGGTAGTAAATAGACAAATACATTTACAAAAATAGTAGGATGATGGTAGGAAGACAATCTTTATACCAACTAAGGTGATGGAAAAGATGGGATTTTGGATGAACAAGCTTGATCCTTGCAACCAAATCTTTATCTTTTTCAAAACATCTATTTGTGATCTTCACATATATGTACTCCTCTTGAGAGATCAGCCCAAGAACTCCTTAAAATCTTCCTTTCATAAGTTGTAATCACCTCCAATCATCCTCTTTTTATGTAGTAATCAACATATGTTGATTGTAGATTATGTTGTAAGTTGAAAATTGATGAAAATGGTGGGATGGTGATGGTGTTGGAGGGCCAAAGAGGGAGAAAGGAAGAGATGGAGAAAACGTTTTACAAACACATAAGAAAATGAGGTGTATGTGTGAAGGTTTGATTGTTTTGGTGGTGTAAGTGGTTTGGTGCATGTATAAGACAAGTGTCTCATGGATGCATAAGGTTTTTACACCAAAGAGGTGTTGTATCCACCCATAATGGGGGTGGGACAAGTGTAAACTTGTTTCATCCCCATCATTTTACGGGAACTCCTTGATTCTAGTTTCCTCAATTTACGTGCCCTCGGGTCGATTTACGAAAAACGTTTTTATAAATTATGAATCTACGGCACAAAACGATTCTAATAAAAATTATCTCATAAAAAACAGAGCACAAAAGCGTAAATACGTAAACCTAGGGTTCCCGGTTTAATCGTAAAAGACGTTAAATTATGCACGTAAGCCCTAATTTCATCCCGTAAATTTGTGAGTTTATGAACCAACACAAACTAAAATTTCAAAATAATATACTAGAATAAACTTACTACTTGAAGTGTCGGACTTTCCCAACCACGGAGTATGTAAACGTAAACCCGTAAGGTAGAGTTCTCCGGTTTAGACGTAGACGATGCTAATTTAAGACGTAAACCCCAACTTCTTCCCAAAAATGAGTGAGTTCATAATCTAACAATAAAATAATGATTATAAATAATACTTGAGAATAAAATAATGACCTCAATTTGACGGATTGTCACACCAGTTCCCCCTAAAGAGGATCTTTGTCCTCAAAGATCAATTCATCTTTCTACTCACTTCTTATAGAGTTAAAAAGCACGTTTATAGTTGTCTAGATTTTTTGCAAAATTTATATAATCAATATTTAGCTTTCTAATTTGGTCATTTAATGACTCAATATTTTTCCTACATCCTTTGCTACAATAAGAGTCATCATAAACCTAATTGTCTGAGCTAGAAGTAGACATAGCCATAAGAGCAAATTCTTCCTCTGTCTCCTCAGCAACTAGAGCTTGATTCCTTTCAACACTTTTTGTCATAGAGCTCCAGTCCCATCCAACTCCATCTATTCCATGCATGGCTACCATAGCCTTGGCCTCAGAATCCTTATCCCTGCTCTCTTTCTAATAGTTGCTACAATTCTTTGGATATCTGCACTCCCTAGCAAAGTGACCTTTCTTCCCACAGTTGTAGCACTCCACCTTTGATTTATAAAATCCAGCTACATCAGAAGGATTAATGGAAATCTTTTTCCCATATTTCTTGTAGAATTTGTTGGCTCTCATGCTGAGAAGAGCCATATTCTATTTGATGACCATTTCCTCCAATCCTTGCTTACTGATTTGAGTTAAATCTTCATGTAACATAGTGGAACCATGAGATCCTTGTGATGCAATGAAAGCATAAGCAATGCCAAGACTAAATGTTGCAGGCCTTTCTTCTCCATTTGATGGTCCTGAATTTGAAACAGTGGTACGTGTAGCAGGGGAAACTTCTATCCCACTGCTTTTAGAGTTTCCACTATTTTGGGAAATGAAAGCCATATTAGCAGGTGGATTGAATTGGTGGGAAAGGTTCCCAAAGCCTTCATTTCATTGAAAACTGGCTAAAAAACCTTCAAGTTGTTGTAGATGTCATCAATGTTTTTATCATCAATGTCATCTTTGTTTTGCCAAATGGATTTGTAAACAAACCATTCTTTCTGAAGGCTATTGAGGAATCTAGCATTGACCTGCTCTCTTGAAAATTCTATGTCAAAGAACTCCAGTTGTGCAACAAGATCTTGAAGCCTGTTATAGATAGAACAAATTGTTTCATCACCTTTTGCTTTAAAAGAAGTAAATTGGTCTATCATTTGATTTTTCTTTTTCTTCTTGGTAGCTTCATTTCCTCCAAATGTTTTCCCAATGGCTTCCCAAAGTTCCTTAGCCGTCTTATGCTTCCTAAACCTTAGCTGATGTCTATCAGGTAATGCTAACAGCAAAGAGCTGTGAGCTCTGACATCATACCTTCTTGCTTGGATCTCTTTGTCTGAGACAACAACAGACTTGATTTTCTTAACACTACCTTTGGAGCTTTCACAACCTGTTTCTTTGTTCTTACCATCATCTACTATTTCTACTATTTTGGTGAATTGATCACCAAGCTCTATGACCTCCCATAGGGCATAGTGTTCCATCTTGAGAACTATTGAATTCAAAATTCCCATATTTCAAAGTTTTCAGGATCCAATATTGGAAGTTTGAGTGCATTGTTGTTTGAGGATGAAAGAGAGTCAGTAGACATGATTGATAATGGGTGTGAGGATTGTGTTGTTCTTGGATTAATCAAA